>JANHGL010006898.1:59964-105793 GCA_024611195.1 Ceyx melanurus
AATAATTATTTATATATATATATATATATATGTCACCCTCTTGAAATTTCTATAAGTTAAGAGAAACTCTTGGATTTTACTTGTTGGTTTTTTGTGGGGTTTTTTTTTTTTTTTCTGCTCCTTTTGTGGAGCTTCTTATCTATGGCAATTTCTATATTTCTATTTAGGCTTTTTATTTAATAAAGTCAGAAGTAAATCAAACAGCTCTATTTATATTAGAATTTTTCCAGATGGTGCTGGTGAGGTTTTTGTAAATTGAATTATTGCTCAGAAAATTTGCAATTTGTTTTCATTTGTTTTGAGGCAGCCTTTTCATATGCAAGTGTCCTGTTACAAATATACTGTTAAATATTTTTTTTCCTAATACACACAAAGGCAGTGGGGGTTTTCAAGGTCCTCAACAGAGTTTGAACATCAATACATTTTATTAAATTGTTAAAGGACCATATAGATTATCTTTATGGTTCAAGGTTGACTCCTTTCTGTTAACATACTATTGGAATATTATGTTTTTGAAATTAATTTGTGAGGAAAAAGATACCAGTTACTTAAGTAACTCATGTAAGTCTGAATAACTTTTATTCATTTCTAAGGTGGATATGGATTTCATATGGACATCAGTATAAATTAGTTTAGCTTTTCTGGATTTTTAACAAACAGAAAAATAGAACTGTTTAGATAATAATCTTGTAATGAGTTCAGTTTTTTGAAGAGCGTGAACAAATATCTCATGTGACAATATCTGGAAGTTGTGTGAGGAAGCAAACAGAAACTTCTTAGTTAAGGATCTGTTCCTCTAAGCCCTGATTTTGTAGTGGAGGTTTTTTTTGTGGCTTAAAAAAAAATAAATATATTATTTATTTCCTTCTTGTTTTTTAATGATGGCTAGAGATAGAAATGTTTGTAAGTATCTGAACTTTTCACAGTAATTGTGCCAGAAATTGTGCTGAGATACTTTGAAGTTAGAAGTGAAACTGAAGCAGTGAAAGAGTCAGTCTCTCCTCTTTTCCTTGAAGCCAATCTCTTCCTTTCCCTCCCCTTCCCACTACAGCCATATATTCTTATGTCAGGGGACCACTAAATTTTCAGTAGAACTTTATTTATGCAATGTAATTAACAGGAAAATGATACCAACATTCCTACATATGACCTACCCTAGCATCCCCTCATCCACTCTTCTTCCAGCACCCACAGACCTTCAGTGAGTATCTCCTACTATCCTCTCCAAATGTGGCAGATCCACTTTGCCTAGGAAATGGAGTAGCAGGAGCCAAAGGAGAGATAAGTAGTGTTGTCATGTCTTCAGTCTCTTCATCTCCTCTACTGGGATAAGTAAACAATACAAGTAATGCTGCTTTGGCTATTGCACAGAAAGAGAGGAGGCAACTATTTTTGGTAACATTTATTGTTTCATCCCTTTTATTCTCAGAATCAGGGTATCATTCTGGTATTTGTGTAGTGCTTGTCAACATTTGGAAACAGGGAAGATCAAAGGTCATATTACCAACTAAAGAAGCAAGCTGCTTAATACGTAGAATATCCTGAGATATAAATGGGCTTAGTATTTGTGTCTGCTTTTTAATGGGTACAAAATATACAGTTGAACTTCCAGTGGGGGGTAATGAAAATTTAAAATGCATAGTCTATGTTTTTTGTTTTGTTCTTTTTTTTTTTTTTTAACAGTTTTGATGTCACCCTTCTTCTGGAGTGCACATGTAGAAAGTCATTGGCTGGTGTGAATCTAGTTGGGGGGAGATAAATATTGAAAGGAATTGAGCTCAGGAAAGCAGCAGATAAAATTATTTGCTAAAAATCTGTTGTATCTTGTAACCAATGTGATTGAGAAAGTCTGTGCCCCTGACCTGCCCAAAAATCCAGAGGAAACATGACACTAGCTGTAGTCTTTCTGGGAAAAAGATGAATTCATGCTAATACAACTGTCTTGATACAGAGAAAGTCCATTTTTATTGATATCTTTCAAAAGCAAAGATAATCCTGTATGTTATTACAATTGCATTGTCAGTCACTGGAACTTACTATGGCTACTTTGTTTGAAAAATTAGTGTCCTAATTTACTAAGTATTTTGTAGAAGATCCAGATCTGATATATGTGAAAAGAACAATATATGAATTAAATTCTGCTATAATTTATACACTTTCAAAACTCATAGAGCCATCAGCAGGTTAGAACTAGGTCTACTTGTGAAAAAAAAAAAAAAGAGCAGATGTACATTTTGTTCCTTTTTAACTGTTAAGCACTTCATATAATGTGAAATGGGACATGTCAGAACACCTTTATTGTTTCACTAGGGGCAGTGTGGTGATAGACTTCCTATAATGCAAAATACTAGATTAAATCTTAAGAGTACACTGAAACAGTAACACCAACAAAGCATTTCTGGAGTTATATGATCAAATCAGTTAAATTAGCCTCTCTGAAATATTTATTTATAATTTATTATAAAAGCAATAAAAACAATCATTAATTTCAGACTGGGTTATATTTTATATATGTTTCTCAAGGAAGAAAAAAGCAATTGAACTTTCCATTGTAAATAATTCACTGCTCAGATACACAATTGATTTGAGAAAGATTAGTCTGGATATTTGATTTCACAAGGTGCAATGAATTAGCAGTTAGCAGAACTGGTCCCAAAGCAAACATCAGTAGCTGTGAATATACACAGGTTACATACAAAACAGTGTTTTACTTACAACTGCAGATTCTATGGAATAAGAATTTCTGAATGCTGAACTGTGACCTGTATATGAGACTATTACTTTGAAGATGGCACAAACTTAATTGTTTGACTCTTGACCAAAATTATTTCAAATACTTCTGAAAAATGCACAAACCATGTTTTGTTTTTTATAATGTAAGGATAACAGAAATAGAAGTTTCTGATCTTAGCTGACTCACAGATTCATGCAGCTTTACTGAGCTGATACTTTAGGTTATGGTAATATTTGATCTTATACTAGAAGCTAAACACGTTTTTTCTGTGTTGCCAGTAACTTTGAATTTGGTCTATCTCAAGCACAAATTATTTATTTATTTGAATAAACAGATAACTTGAAGCATATATGGGGTTAAATAACTAACCCTCTAGTCTTACTGATCTTTTTATTTTTCACATTAGGTATTGGAAGCGACAAACGCTGTCCTTGTCTATGGCATGGCATGTTTATTAATTTTGACATTCCATTTGACACAGTTGGAAGGGGTTAGAGGAGATGCCAGGCCAGAGGCTATCCTGAATGCATTCCTGCAGAGTAACCACAAGATGGTGCCTTCTAATGTCTCAGAGGGAAACTTGTTACTTTTTAATGGAATTTGTCACAATGCTCACCTATGTTAAAATTGCAGTCTTTCTGAGAACTGCTGAATGTTTATATTCTTTCTCATTTTTTTATGATACAAACATCTAATTATGTCATCTACTTGGAAACATGTCGTCAAGAAGACTTTTTTTATCTAGTGGGTCTTGACAACAAATGCTCAATCATTTTCATTTTATAATTGCTTTTGCTGTTGAATGATCTGTTTCCTGATTTTAAAGGCATTAAGAGGGCAGTGAATAAGTAACATTAGAAACAGAGGCCATTTAAAACAATTATTATGTTTTGTTGGGTTTTTTTCCTTGATATACTTCATATGTCATGGGTAATGTTCATTTCAAACATTTAGTTTTGTATGTCTCATATTGTTAACATAAAGGCCAGGGAAAACATTGACCATTGACTTGGAAGACCATTAATATTTAGCATACTATATTTATGGTTTTCAGTTTGAGAATTTATTGACCTTCCCTTTGTTTTGTTGTGTTGTTTTCTTTTTTTAATTATTTTGTTTATTTCTGTTGTTTTGGGGTATTTTTTATAAAAAAAAGTTCTCTTAGACTATTTTTATTTTGATAACACCTCCACATAATGATTAGATATTATTATAGGTGTCAGCTGTTTGGTACAAATTATGTGTACACTGCTGAAACTTAGGATGAAATTCACAGTATTTCTGAAGGCAGAGTTAAGAATATATAGAACATTGCTAGTCTTGCAAATGGTAGTCCTTGTAACTATCCTGATCATGGATTCTTTGGAGAAATTGGTATTGTCTTGAGAAGTTATCATGAAGCTTAGTTTTATTAATGTAGTGGAGCCACACTTTTCCCAAGAGGAAAGGAAGGGCCGAGGGCTGCTAGGCTGAAAAAGCTGTTGTTCTGCAACCATATAATGTTAGCACCACATCCTGATGGTACTTTTCTCAAGTACAGTTAAACTGTTCTTGTGTTGTCTACATAAATTTAGTGTAAATGCTCACATGAGTTTATTTGTCAATGTCCTTCTACAATCTGCTTACACCATCATAAAGTTAATTCACTATGCCTTAAAATTCTTCTTTTGACAATTCAGGTGAGCAAATGCATACATGTGACTTTTGCTAGACAGAATGTACTAGACACAAAGAAATTAATCAGTAGTGAAACATTGTGGATGCTTCATCAACAGGCTATGCAAGAAATCATTTTTATATATTTGTTTTAGTTGATTTAGTAGTGCAAAACAAATATGTTACATTAATCTGGAAAATGAAATGGATTGGATGCCTTCTTACTTTACTGGAATATTTTATGGCTTGGATTTCGGTGTTTTTTTGTAGGGTTTTTTTTGTTTGTTTGTTTTTGGTTTTTTTTTCATTTGTTGGTTGGTTGGTTTGTTGTTTTTTTTTCCAAATTACACTAGAGTTGTTTTCATTAACTTTCATTACTTTCTCAAAAAATGTGGTTATGTCAGTGTTCTTGGAGTTCAGAGAATACTCCTAATAGTTTGATATCAAAAGCCTTTAATATTTGGCACAGTAATTTATAATAGTTTTGGAACAGCCCCAAAGTAAATCCCAGCCTAGTGATTTTATTTTTTTTCCAGAGGGAGGCAAGTTCAAAAGATTTTAAAAATAGAAAAGTCTTTTCCACAGGCTACAATAAACAAAAGAGAGTGGGTATTCTTGGTAAATCAAAGTACAAGCTTTGGGCTTTGTATCTCAAGTTATTTTTATACAACATGGTCAGTGATGTAGTTTATATTGTTATGTTGTCATGCCACATTTGTAATGCAGTAACCTCAGAATATTTAATACTGTCTGGGAAAAGCTGCATCATCTATGACAGCCTATAAAAGGAAATGTTTCCAACCTTAGCACATTGCATTCTGCAGATATGCAATTGGAAAACTGGGAACTTCTATCATGCTGTACTCCTTTGAGCTCTGTATGTGGATGTATAGACTTGTATGGCTAATTTATTTCTGTGTAAGTGTACAGCTTACTTGAAGTTGAACTGTCGTTATAGTTAAATGCTCTCTTGGAAGCCACCTTAGTACATATTAGAGAATATTTTTTAATGGAAAGAAAACTAAAACTAAACAAAAAACTCTAAGGAATAATGTCAAGCCCACAAACCCTCCCATCTTTCATAGAAAAAAAAAAGATATTACAAAAATGGAAAAATTGGAATAAATCGGTTTGACTGACTGTGACATTTAAAAATAATTTGCAAAGAATAAAACATTAAAAACAAGATCTCTATTTTGATTTTTGGTTACAGCTTAACCAATATCTATTTGATAATGAACCTTGCTTCTGAGGTATTTTCAATATCTTATTTGTATCATTCAAGAAACAAAGAACAGAAAGATTAGAAATGTGTTTGTAAAGCTGATCATTGCACAGGTAAAATGTAGGAATATGATTTCAAGAGGGTCATTATGGCTTTATAGATATTAACTTGAAGATCAGGGATTAATTACAGGTGTGAGTTATTACATTTAAAGTTATGTAAAAACATTTTTAAACCCCTTCTTTATAACAAGTATAGTTCGCTTTCACTCATCATTAGAAAGAATTAATGTATTTTGTAATTATAGGCTCATCTGAAAAAAAAATAAATTAATTCTCAAGGAAAAAATGTCAGATTATAGAACTTCCACATCTTTCTAATAATTTTTCATTGTCTTCTGCTAAATACTACTTTAACAAGATACAAATATTTTAATATCTAAATATTAATCTGTGCATTTTGAATTAATCAGCTATACTATAGCTAAGTGTAGTAGTAAACACTATTTTTATCTAATATCTAATTTACATTATTTGACATTTGTATAAACCAGCAAAGGAACAACAATCACTTCCAGCTGCCTTTTAGTTTGAGGAAATATCCTTGACTGCCAGATGAAGCCATGTATTATAGAGAAAAGGATGCTAAACATTTTGGTATTATGTAGCATTATATGACTATAATAGTATTTCCAAAACTGGAGAAACCATTTTCATTAAATGAATACTAATAGTCTCTCTCTGTTCAATATGATTTGAGGCCATGAAAAATTTTATGTTAAGTTTATACTATCACACTGAACTATAAAACAAATATAAATTTTTACAGGGAATAATGTACAGCAGACGTCAGCATACAAGGCTGTTTAGATACAGCTTAACACAGGTAAGAAAGGTTATTTTATAACATGTCTCTGTAAAATGAGCTATTTATTTTCAGGTTAAACTATATGGTGTTATATACACTACTTTAATCCAAAGAGATTAATACTCCTAAAGTTTAATTATAATCATCACTTCCTTTCACCATGCACAAAGATCAACAAATCTGACCTTTCTTGGACAAATGGAATGAATTTAGGTAAAAAATTATTTAACAGGTGAATGAACTTTCACATCCAGTGGTTGAGTGCAAGATTTCAGGTGACTGATTTCAGTGCAATTAGGTTCATCTCTGCTGAAAAGCAGAGCAATACCCTGCCCAGCTGTCATTGCAAATTACAGAAATATTAAAATGTTGCACTGGATAATATTCTAAACCAGATAGGCAGTACCATATACTCTGTTATTTTTTGCACAGAGGCAGCTACATGGCTGAAGGACTATGAATTGCTATCAGTACTTCTTAAACACCTTGTAGTAATTTTTAGCCACTTTCCAAGACTGTAGTAATATGTTCTGGAAGAAGCCCTGGGCTGGTGTGGCAAGATCCACACCTGTAGAAATTATTGCCATTGACTGAAACACAAATGAGAAGTACAACCACTGATCCATCTTGAAAACCCAGAACTTGGAAACCTGGAGAAATCTAAGAAATCTAAGACTATAAATCTCTTTCACAAGAGGTGGAACTGAATAGTAAGTGTAGGTTAATATCTTCTGAATGCTTCTCTTTACTTGTCCAACATAGCACCTATGTCCCTGGGATTAAGCTATCATACAACTATTTCAGCCAGGTACTGGAAGCACAAAATGACTGCACCATCCTGGTCTGACAGGAGAGTAGGACTGTGTATCATCTGCATGCTGATGACACCACAGCCCAAATTATTTCATTATCTCCTCAGTGGCCTCATATACATGTTGAAAGGAGAGATGACAGGATGAAACCTTGTGGAATCCTGCATGAGAGAGAGCCCTCGGGGCTGATGAGCAATTGCCATATGCCATCCTCTGGGATTTCTCTGAGAGGAAAAAGTGGAACCACACAAGTGCAATCCCATCTGCCCCAGCCTAGGTCCACAGGTGAGTCAGAAAAACATCATGGTCAGTGTGATACCCAGAAAGGCTGCTGGCAGAAATAAACAAAGCCACCTTTGAAAAAGCTTTCTGCACTAATAGGAGTTCCTCATCAGCACAGGAATAGTGTAGCTGACAGGATGCACTCAGACTAGAAACCAGGTTCATAATTTCAGAAGACGTGAAATTGACTTAGAGTTGATTTACCATCATGACATTCATCCTAGAATTTAAGAGTGGATGAGTTGGTTTTTTTGGACACCAACTGATAATTTATTTAATTCAAGATGGAATCATATTGTCCCACTGGAAGACATTAACACTATGTGCTATAAGTGGCCTGCAATGAGGTCCTTTATGCCATATAAATTCATCACATAACTCTAAAACCCAGTGAGCACTCCCGCCCATTAAATATTGTTTCTGTGCTGCTTTGTTATAGGAAGGGTCAGTCCTATCAGATTCTTGTTGATCATCTCCATAAAATATTTAGAAAATTCCTTGCAACAATCAGGATTCAGTTCAGTTACAGGGTGAACTCCTCACTCTTTACCAAGTTGTCTGACACAACTCTATTGGTCTTAACTGTGTAGATAGTATGGTGGAAGTAAAACAATATATGTAATTGAAGTTTTTATTTTGCTTGATATTATTGTCTTTATTTGAGTAGGTGATGTAATCTCCCATACATTTTGGCTTGAAATTAACTTCCTAAAAAGGCTGCTCATTCAACAACTATCAAAAAAAAAAAACAAAAAAAAAACCACAAACAAACAAAAACCAAAGCGCAATTGCTAAATCTGAAATTGAGAATTTACTGGTTATATGTTCAGCTGATTCATGTGAACTTAGTTTGAATACTTGCTATGGATTGAAAAAGTACATCAGAATAGTCTGTGGCAAAATATTTTTAATGTTATTATGTATATATAGAAATATACTTATGCACATATATGTGTGGAAGCTTCAGTCAACAATCAGGTCTAAGACTAGGTATATAACTAAACAACCTAAACATTTGATCATTGCAAGTACACTTTAACTTCTTGTGAAATGGTAATGCTTCAACTACAATGAATTATAATTTCCTTTTTTTTTCTGAGGTATTTTCATTCCATTAATTTTTCATCCCTTTGTGATTCTAAGTCAACATTTTCTTAGGGTTTGTGTTTCTGTCTAGGGGGTTTAAAACTGAGAGATTTTCCATATACATGTTCAAAATCCCTGGAGGAGTGGCATATGGAAGCAGAAACTTATTGGGAAGGAGGGTCAGGGCAGGACTGTGCATTCATTCTCAGCTAACTTCAAGAAGACAAAAAACAATTTTGATATATTCTACTATGTGCTATAATACTGACCCATAAAATAACAAGACAGTGCAAGATTACTTCTGTTACTGCTTTAAGAAAATTAAACAAAGATTCAAATAATATTTGACACTCAAGACTGGAGGAAATGAACTTCTGAGTAAATCTTACAGTTTTTTAATTGAATATTGACAAACAACTGCATCAAAGTGGAAAACAATTGCAAAACCAACATAAACCAGGAAGTTATTAGAGATTTTTATATTTAAACATAATGAGCATTATTTACTTAGAATGTTGAGAGCTGATGCAGGCATGCCAGTCTAGTCTTCCTGATGCTCTTTTCAGGATGTGTCCCTTGTGAAACAGAGCAGGATTTGTCTCAGCCCCTTCTCCCCTCCCTCCCAGGGGAGGATAAAAAAGGGAATAAGGAAAGATAAAAGTGTCTCACCCATTATTGGAAGACCAAAACAAAATTTAATGAATAGCAGGAGACAAATAGAAGAAGGTTATACAAGTACATACAAAACTCAATCTCAGATGGCAACAGATTGTGTGGTTCATGTGGAGTAAGGCCCAGACTTGCTGAAGTTCATCAGAGACAGGTGAGGAGGAGCTCTTAGAACTTTCTGTCTCCTTGTTTTGGTGTGACAGGGGAGGGAATAACAGCTGTGGTCTGACCTCTCAGGGTCCTAGGTCACCACTTGTCTCTCCCACTCAATCTCCTAACCCTTAAACCTGAACAGGATATTAAAAGCAAAAATCTATGGTGATAGTATCACAATTATGTGTATAACAAATACCAATACGGTTTCTAATTGCCTTTCTAAATTAATATGAAGCAATACAATGAAAGCTATTTAAATACTGTCTACCTTTCATATTAATACTTATATGCAAAGATACATTTTTTATTCCTCAGGCATTAAAACCATACACAAGCTGTCTAAATATGTTGTAAACTGTAGTAATATTTTGCAAAATTACTGTCTTGATTCTACATGACTTGTGAGCTGTCAGCCCTGGCAAAGAATGAAAGAGGTATCAGTTACTTCTTTTCTTAAGGAGACAATTTTTTTCAAAATTGCTTTGCATTAAAAGGATAGGAACTACAGTTCTGATTATATTTTTCTTTTGTATGCTTGACCTCCCCACTTAGATTTGCAGGGGTTTTTTTTCCTAATGTTTTATAGTGATTTGCTGCAACAAGAGTTGCCCTTAACTGTACAATTATTGAGAGAACTCTATGCCTTCTTTCAAATATTTTATTATACATAATATGACTTGGAGGAGCTTTCACTTTCTGGTAAATTTTATACTACAACATAAATTTTTAAGGATTGGTGAAAAATCAGTAATAATTGTTCTCATAATACTCCTGCAGTATAGAAGGTAAGTCAGAAGCAAAAGATATTTGTTGGGATTTTTTTAGTGTTTTGTGGTTTGTTTGGTTTTATTTGGGTTTTTGTACGTGTGTGTGTGTGTGTGTGTGTGTGTGTGTGTGTTTGTTTTGATTTTGGTTTTGGGGGGTTTTTTTAGTGTGTGTGCATTTTGTTGGTTTTGGTTTTTTTCTTGGAAGGCAGAGTCTTCTAATGTATACTAAAACTACTAAATTTCATGACAGACAACAATGTTGAAATATAACCTATAACTTCTGTAAACATTTAACTGTTTTTTCCTCAACAAATTGAAAGGTTAAAAGAATTCAGGTTCGGTATATTGGATTATATTTTCTTAAATAATATTTTTAAATGTCATTTATCTATCAGAAATAAAGCATTCTAGAACTTCTTATTTTTTACATATCTTATTATTCCAATAGTTGCTTATTAGTCCAAATTATTAGTTATCTTATTAGTCCAAAAGACTCTCAATCTCGCCAGCTTTTATCAGTTTATGAGTTTTCAGATCCATGTAAATTTTCAAATATAATATGTAGCCAAGTTTCTTGAGATCTCATTTTCAGGGTATTTCATAATGTTGGTATCAAGTGCTTGTATTTCCTTGGCTACTGATTGCAATCCTATTCCTACTAATATTGCCTAAATATCTTTTTAGTAAAAGTACAGTACATGTCTGCAGATCTTTGCAAAACATTTTAGTGGATTGATGCATCTTGAAAAGGATTCACACGGCACTCGTAAAAAAACAAGGGACACAATCTTTAAATTGTTATGTACTAATGCACTTTTTTAAAACTTAGAAGACTTTGTTCCTCAGGACATTTCATTTAAGTCTTCAGTTACAGAGGTTAGAGACATATAATAGCTGGAGGTGGTGTAAAGCTGAGAGCTGCAGCATTTTCTTCATAATGGACTCCCCATGAAATTCCTGAGTTATGTGTTAGGTTCCCCACATAGCGAAAAGGCAAGTCTTAGCAATTTAACCTGTAAACTATTATGGAATACTAAATTACATTTTGCCCACTGGAAAGATTTCAGGGTTAATGTCAGATTCATAACCATAATTGCAGTTCTAATGTTAAGCAACAGCACTTTCTAAAAAAAATAAATAAAAAATAATCTAACAGAACCAAATATTTTCTTTCAATGTACATTTAGATATGATAGAGGTAGTTTCCTGACTTCTACACAATGCTAAGAAAAGATACCTCATGCATCACTGATCTGACACAGTACAGCTCAAAGCCTGCAATTAGAAATTTTATCCACCTCACTGACACTGTGAAAGCCATATATTCTGACTTGGATGTTGATCCAGTGCATCAGAACAGTTTTTAAAAAGGATTACTAATGAGATTCTATTGCAGAAGTCACTCCAGCCAGAAATTATGTGTTTTGTCTTGAACTTTGGTCTTTGAAGGACTTATGATTGACTCTGCACCAGAGAGATACACCTTCATCTCCTTTAGATTCACATCTTAAAGTTTTCACAGAAAGGATTTAGCCACCTACAACTATCATAAATTGAGTAGTTGTCATTCCTTTATTTCTAAAAATATTTGAAAGGAAATGTATCACAGATGTATCAGCCTTTCCTTCCTAACTGCCCCTTCCTTTATTGAAGCAAAGGATTAGGCAAGAGGGCATTTATTCATGATGTGGTGGATTTGGGATCTGTTCTAACCCATGATGGAGACAATTCCTGTTTACAGTATTTTCCACTAAACAACACTTTACATAATATTATTGAAGTTGTCACTGAAAAAGGAACTGCCATTGAAGCCTTTCCTCTGCCACTGTGGACTCTGATCTCTAATCTAAAGCCCATATACCCCCTCTCTCCCACTCTGCCTTTTTTAGCTGCTGCTGTTCAAAGTTAAACAGGATCAGTAGGTGCAAACTGCAATTTTTACCTTGAAATGATGTAATGACTGTAAACTACAGCCCTTTGCTGAGATACTGAAACTTAAATCTCCTCCAGTAGAAGCCACTATTGAACTGACACTCCAAATGTGTCTGTTATCCATGTCTAATGCTCCAGATGATGAATGGCAGCACAGAAGAAAGTTATAATGCCTGATGTGTCACTCTTTAGGAGTTCCCACTTTTCTTGAGGAACTTGATTTGTTAGGTCCTTTCAGAAAACACCTACTGCATTGATGACCCTACACATGGAGAGCCTGAGTGTGAATTCTGATGTGATTCAGGACTAAGACAAGCACCACTGTGTTTAGAAGAATTTCTTTTATTGCTAAATGACAAACATAACGTTTAATGTAGAAAACAAATGTACAATTGTTTGTGTTACTGCTCAGAGTGCTTTCAACCCTGGAGATTATAAACTGAATTCAGATTTTGTTAAACCTGTTTCAATTTAGAGTAATATCTAGGTAGGGTGATGTGCTTAAGTATTTTTTAGGTCTAATCTCCGAACTCCAGGTTTGTATGAATAATGGACATGTAGCAGTTTACAAATAGTGTTCTTGATTTGGGAGACAACTTAAACAATTATATATTGACTGATGACCTACCACTAATCATGTGAAATCAAACAATGAACAAGAGATATTTTCAGTAATTCTAGGTGCTAGTATTCTTTCTTTTTTTTTCTTTCTTTTTTTTTTTCCTTCCAGATCATCTCTCCTGATTGTAGATTAGTTATTAAGAAATCAAAATGCAAAGGGCTAGATTACACCTGAGAGAGAAAAATTGTCAGAGGCTTGTCATAACATCTCACACTTTGGGATGTGTCATTTAGTTAATATATTTTTCCATTATCTGGAAAACATTTTGTTAAATTATATGATATAAAGTGGTTAATTTACAGAAACACAAAACTAAGCCTTCTTTTTCTTAATTTCATATTTCATCTATACTCCAATTCTCGAACTGAGGAGAGGCAAATTGATTAGCACATTGTTAGCAGTTGAGAATTCAGTCAGATTAAGGAAATAAGAGAGATTTTATTTTACTTTTTAAGTTTCTTGCACTGTAAAATGGAAAAAGGGCTTTGAGGATCTAAATTTTGATGGAAATGTTAATAAACACTTTTCTGATAATATACTCTTTATAAATAGAAATGAAACTGAGTATTTTTTGCAAACATATTCTTCACAAACGATAGCAGCGGTAGAAGTGTTAAGATGCACAAGATATTAAAAATAATGGATTTGATATTGGTTTTCAGTAATGGATTACATTAATTTAGGTAAATTTACCTATACTAAGGCTTGTGAGTTAGTAGAGGAACAGCTATTTAAATCATATAGAAAGGAAATTATTATTGTGAAATATGGACTACGTTACTTTACCGAATGCCTAATATACTTGTCACATTCAGATGGTATCTTGTAAGGCTAACCTATCTTAACATCTGTTTGAATTATTTTTATGTATCATATGCAACTATAATCAGTAGCTGCCATGTAAATAAGTGTAGAAACAAAGTGTTTTTTTCACTGAGTCATCACAGCTTGGTAAGTAATTTTAATTAGTATGTGATGTATATTTAATAGATAGGAATTTTGTATGAGCTCCAGGTTGAAACAAATCAAACTTACAGGACTGACAAGGCTGTGCCAATAAAGTGAATCTGCTTCTAGATGTTGCAGCTAGACATTGCTTACAGATATTTTTTTCTTCTTCTTCTATTTCCTTCTGTAGAGGTCCTTCTGTAGTGCCATGGTAGAGGAGCTAAGGATGTCTCTGAAGTGTCAGCGTCGATTAAAACACAAGCCACAGGCCCCTGTTATTGTGAAAACAGAAGAAGTTATTAACATGCACACGTTTAACGACAGAAGGTTGCCAGGTAAAGAAACCATGGCATAGAGCTGGGAAGCCAAATACCCCAAGCACAGACTGTCGTCTTTTTTTCCAAACAACCTTGCGAGAATGTTTCCTGTGGAAATATGCAACCTGTGCAAAATAAAATGAGTTACCTCATGCCGCTATGTCTATGAACTAGAGACTCTGTGATCTCAGCAGTTACAATGGCCAGACTCGAATCACAAGCATCATGGATCAAACAAGTTATGCGGGGTTACACTGTTCATCATGGGTTTCCACCATTATGAATGAATGAATGTTCCATGTGAGTTTTGTGGCTGGTTTCAAATGCAGTCTCAGTGAGAAATTACAGGTTCCTTTTGAAGTTCAACGGTTGCCAGGAGATGGAGAATAAATGTCCAAGATTATACTAACCACAGAAGGAGTCTAGTAAAAGTAGTATCTCAGAACTGTAGTGGAACAAGAAACCATATGTTCTTCTGAACTTTCAAGTATAGAGGAGTTGGTAACTGCTGTTAGATTGAAACTACCATCTGGACAGGCGATATGAGCTTCCTGGATGGGAGAAGTGTTAAGTGAAGAAACATGAATCCCATGAATAGAAAGATAATATGAGGATGCTCACCTTCTTTTTGGACTGTCTGTGTCACTGAACTAAGTAAATAAATAATAATAATTTTTTTTTAAAAATCCGCAACTTAAATTTACTGGGGCTGGAACTTTGATCTTAAAAAAAAAACCAAAACAAAAAAAAACAAAAGAAAAATCCACTATTTTGACCCAATTTTTAGATGAATGGAAATTTCCTTAGTACAGAGGAATGTATCTTACAACCTTTAGATATAAGATGTTACTTTTTTTTTCTGTAATTGTGAAAAGAGGGAGGGGGGTGGGAAGCAGTATATTTCACACATAGAGGGCTTGCATTTTAGCCTGAATGGGTTTTATAACCCTTGTTCCTGCTACTAATTGAACTCAATGGAGCCTGTGCAATTCTCACTAATATTGGAAGTGGGATGGGTCACCTAAAAGAAATGAGCGTGGAGAACTTTAAGGAGGACTGCATTTTTCAATACAGTCACAGTAATAAATGAACAAAATTCTTGAGCAGTTTTTTTTTTTTCAAAAAAAAAAAATGTTCAGGTTTATTTGTGGAAATGCAAGATTTCTATGAAAATAGTTTTTGTATGGAAATTTTTGTAATACTTTTTATCAACAAAATAAGAACATGTGTTTGTTTCAGGGGTGTGATGCCAAGCATGAATGGTAGTGCGTGTGCACCACCAACGTTTGGTGAAAACTATTTTTATCAAGAAAAAGGAATCTTAGAAGAGACATATTTTCAAGTTAGATAATATAAAAAATAGGTGCACTACCACCACTGCTTACCATGCTACACCCCTGGTTTCCACTAGGCTGATAACATGCTGTCATGAACAATTGTGTGTAAATGGTAAAAGACACAGACCTCTTGACCATGTTGTGATAACAGTTAAAGTGCACTCAGTTTGCTGTTTGAATCCAATGCACAAAATTAAAAAAGATAAAGCATTAAAATTATGTCAGTTTTAGTTGTTTTGTTTTTGCTGTGTGACTTGAGCAACACATGTACAGTACTTTGTGTCAGTACTTGTACTATAGCCTCAGCTTAGTCCCCTGTCCTGCAGATTCTTGCCACTAAAGGTCTGAACAGAGAGTTTGCTGGGATTTCTGGGAGAAGCAAGTGCAGTACATTGTGGTAGATTTTTGCAGGATCTGGCTCTTCAAAGCTGCTTCAAAACTAATTTACGTGTCCTGGCACTGGTGAGCTCCTGGACATAACATCTTGAAATACTGCCCTAGAGATCCTGAATCTTGCAACTTCATCTACTGTAAATGTATATGTATCTCAACAAAAAATGCATAGGATGGTCTATGTAGGAATGTTGTCATCTAAAATAGCTTATTAAGATGGTCTTTATATGGAAAATAATATGACTAATTAAAAAAAAAAAGCAAAAACAACCTCCAAAAATCCATATGTAATCAGTTGTTGGTTAGTAATGGGAACATTTAGTTATTGGGGCTTAATTTAATCCTATTACTATCTTTCTAGAACAATATTATAACGTTCAAATTACAGCAATTATATCATGAAATCTGGGGGGAAGAGGGAGGTTTGTGTCTACTACCTGGCTCTCATAAATCTTCATAGAGACTGAGTTGGTCATTTCCATTGTGAACAGGGACTGAGAAAGCAAATTCTCTTATATTTGTGAGAATAACATCCTCATTTATGTGATAACAAAGAACTGGTTATCTTTGCCTGAAGTATAAAAAAAAGATAAAAACACCTTCAGCAAAGATTCTGAAAATTAGTATAATTACATAATACATATTTAAGTTAATTCTTTCAAATATAAAAGGGAAGGAAGTAACTGTCATACAAGACAAAAAATTCCTAATTCTAATGGTTTTGAATGGAAAAAAAAAAATTAGCTGTTGCAATTGATTGATGATTTACAATAAAATTTGTAAAATCATGTAATAAAAAGATGTATTATATTTAAACAAATTTTTCTCCATTAAGGATGTTCAAATAATCAGGATTTCATTCTCACCTTGATGTTCATGACTAATTCTCATTAAGCTTTATGTGAGCCAAAGTAAGTGTGAATGTGAATATATCCCAAATGTCTTATTGAGTCAAAGTCCCCGAAGGAACAAAAATATTTAAGTAGTGTGGCTTAAGACTTCAGTGAGAATTTCAGCCTTCAATTATTAAGGGAAATATACAAAGAACTAGAGATTTATATTTAAGATCAAGACTAGAAATGCATGGCTCCACAGATTCATATTGGGATTATGACTCTATTTTTTTTTATTATACATTAATTCATGTGTTACTTCGTTGTGCATTAGTAATTTTTTCTGTGTTTTTCACAGAAAAATAGACATTAAAAAAAGACATTTAAGGAAAAAATTACTAATGAAGTGTTGACCCCCAAAGTAGTAGTTAATGCTACTGGTAGTTTTGACCTCCAAAAACCGCAATGATTAATTTTCCCTTCAGTGTTGTGAAAGAAATCCTCAGTTCTGAAGAAAACTTCCTCATTTTGAAAGAATGGCTAGTCACAAAATTACCAAATTCTCATGTAGTATAACTTTTTATAGTCTTTTAAATCAATGGAACTACACCAGCTAAAATCAAGCGAGTATCTGGCCCATGAAGATTCAGAATCCGTTCATAACTGCTTTATGTGATTTAATGCAATAGTTCAATTTAGCAATTGATTTCCCAGGATAGGACAATGGTTGCTTCTCTGATCTTCTCTAGAGAAGACTTTTAAAGCAATTACAGCTCAGTTTTATGGTGCTGCCTGGTGGATGACAATTAGAGGTAAAAAACAAACAGGATTTTTTGTTTTGCTGTATCTGTTTCAAGGAAGATATATGTCTAGAATTTTCCAGGATTCTCAAAACACACTATTTAGATATTCAGATGGTCTCAGCATGGTTATATAGCAATGGATAACTATGTTGATATGACAGAATGAATTACAAAAACACACAAACTTTAGCTTATTTATGTGTCATTTGTGAAGCACTGGTAGGGAAAATTCTGAGCCAAATAGGTGGATGAAATAGAGATATATGGTGCTTTATAGTAAATGAGGATCTGGATAATTATAGACATCAGCAGGTCATTTCACATTTTTCTATTTCATAAATCCAAACATGTCTGTGGAGTATCTGGCACATTTTTTAATGAGATAATACTTTCTGAAGTTTATACATCAATTTTCAGTTGAAGAAGTCAGTATAGGTTGAAAACAAACTTTTCTTTCATTTTAATATTACTAGAGGGTCTGTGCATTAATCCTTCCTGGTTTCATTCAGGGTCTTCCAAAAAAACAAAATAACACTCTTTAACCCTACTACACTAACTAGGTAATATTTCAGAATGGAAAACATGTAATTTATGAAGAAAAAACCCCCACCAAAATCCAAAGATTCAAAGCAAAGTAAGAGAAATGCCTTGATATTCTACAAAACCACAAGGTTGTCAGGGAAAAGGTGTCATGAACAGCATAAAAATTTGATAAAGACAATGCTATACAATAATTTTTGCATTATTTTTTTATTAAGGATATTAAAAAAAAATGTGGAGTACTTTAGCCATAAATTTGCTTAGTCTCCAAAAATATTAGTCTCCAAATATATCACAAAGTACGATTGAAATACTGAATACTCTGAAATCATTGTCAAAACTCCTACTTCAGAGGAATCAAGATTTTGTGCAATGCATCCCCAAATAGATATTGATTCAAAGCAAAATAAGATACCAAGTTGTGTTTAGGTGTATAGGAGCAATTGTGCTTTTTTTCATATTTTCTAATATGTGTAGGAAAAGAAAGGGTCACTGAGGTTGACTCATCTGACATCCAATATCATTGCTTTCCAACCTCAAATATATTACCATCCTGTTCCCTTCCAGTCTTGCCTCTATGCCTTCCTACAAGGACACAAGGACCTCTGACACTGTAAAATTTATTTTCAAAATCCTTTAATTCTGGCTTTCCTAAAAAATGCAGGTCTATTTTAAGTTTAATAAAGTTACTCAAGTACCTCATCTCCCCAGTTTGTATCCTCCAAGATAAACACACTAGCTTTTCATGTGACTGTAATCTAATTGTCTTTCTTTTCATTAACTACCTTGCTCTGTCCCCTGCCTGTGTTATATTCTCCTGTTGTTCTTGTACTTGCCTAGACTGTAAGCTCTTAGGGGGCAGGGAATCTGTCTTTGATTTGTTCTATGTAGCACCATGAACTATGGAGCTATATAAATAATAAAAAAGTAGAACTTCTTAAATTATGTTTGAAGTGATAGTGATCTGATTGACTGCTAGTCTAGTAATATATTGGTTTAGATCATTGCCTGAAATCCTATTCACTACAGCAATAGATTAAGCAAAAAATAAGCAAAATAAAACCAACCCCAAATAGCTATCAAATTAATTTTATCAGAAATGTTCCTACATGGTATAGGCATATAGAAAATAATGTTCATATATTTTCTATAAAGCTTTTAATATGAAATCAGCTACACTAAAAAATTGAAAAAAAAAGGAGGTCAACATGTAAAAAGAAGGATTATATGCAGGATGAGCTTTCCAAAAGGTAATTTTAATTGATTTAAGCTTAATAAATTTATGATTAAAGAAATTTAAGTTGAACACAGGTCACCTTGCCTTCCTTCATTGTACCTGCCCACTTAAATCAACAACCCTGTCCATGTCAAAACTTATTCCTATTTTTTTATTTTATGGACATATTTAGAAATTTTCAGTTTAAGATAATTCTAATTAAGATAATAAATAAATTAACTAAATTTAAATATTAAATACATTTAATAATTAACTAAATATAATCCTGCTCTGGCAAAGGGGTTGGACTAGATGATCTTCTAGGTCCCTTCCAATTCCTAACATTCTGTGATTCTGTAATTAAAACTAAATAAATACTTCTTTCTATCCAACAGCACCAGCTTTCTATGACTGTTGGATTGACAGAATTGTGGAAATTTGAGAAAAATATTAACTGTAGATAAATGAGAGGAAACAATTGATTCATCTGACCTTGAGGATAAATACATCAGCTTTCTCTTTTACCTTTTTCTTCTTCAAGAACACCACTCTATTTTTCTGAATCTTGAAGTACATGGGAAATTATTCATAGATATTTCTTTCAGAAATCCTTAGATCCAAGAGAATACCTTTCCTTCTCCTAGAATGTATGTGCAGCTTTTCCAGATAGGAAATGTAGCATGAGCTAAAAATAATGGAAAAAAATCTTAGAATTCCTTCTTTGTCGTGACTGTAGGAATTTTTCTTGGTGGAAATAAGATATTAGTCATACATAAAACATACACAAAATAAACATATTAAAACAGTGAAGATTAATAATGGCTTGAGCTGTAGTTAATGTTCCTTGGGCTACATCATCCACCATAGACCAAATTCATAGCTATTTGATTTCAAAGATACAAGTTCCAACCTTATGATTAATTTATGCCAAAGGTTGTCTGTTTCTAGTTTTCCACAAGTACACTGCTGGCTGTTAAGCCCATGGGGTGGAAAACAACCTAAAGCAATGATGGTAACCATACCATTCTCTTTATGCTTTAACCATGCTATCTGACTGGACTATTTAGACTCAGGTAGATAAACAGAAATTTACATTATGTACCTCTGCTAAACCATTCTATGCTTTAATGTCTGTGTTAAAAAATCTCATTTGCAATAAGTAAAAGTTACTTGTGGGCTTATCATGGAGGTATCTGTAATAGAATATAGACTCAAAAAAAATCACAGAATCATTGTGATTTGGAATTGCTGAGTCTAAAGTCTTCTTAAGATAGAAGGACCTTCTGGATACTGATGAGTTCAACATACCTGTTCGAATCAATATTAATTATAGAAGATTGACCATGATGTTGTCCAGTCAGGTCTTTCATGAAAATGGAAAAAAATCAAGAATGGAAAACCTCTCTGTTTCCAGTATTCAGTTGCACTGAGTAATAAGTTGGTTTGGTTTTTGGTTTGGTTTGTTTGGTTTGTTGTTTTTTTTTCTCATAATTAAAGTTAATTTCTGGCATTTTATTTTGCGCTCACAGCCTCTTATGTTGTCACTGGACTCCAGTGAGATTCTGGTTCCCTCTTCTCCCCAGTCAGATTCCACTGAATCTTCTCTTCAGGCTGAGGATTACCAGATGTCTTATCCTCTCCCTAGATGATAGATGCTCAGTCCTTTAATTATCTTTGTGGCCCTTCACCTGGGCATTGTGATCACACTGTTATGTGCCTGTGTGTCTTGTGTTTTCTAGCTGTTTTCTAGTTGGCCAGCCTGCAGTTTGGGGTAGTGCATGGACTTATTCTTCCCCAAGTGGAAGGACTTGTTCTTGAAGTTCCTGTTGGCCCATCTATTTAACCTGTTGTGGTCCCTCTGAATGGTAGCACAAACATCTGCTTTATCAACTTCTCATTTGTGTAATGTGCATACTTGCTATGAATAGGCTTTATGCTATCATACAGGTCATTAATGAAGATGTTTAACAATATAAGAGAGCCAGTGTGACCCTTTGGATGCATCATTAGTTACTGGGCTGTGGTTTGTCTTTTTCTTGTGATGGGTATTATATTCAGACTGCTAAACTTTTATTTATACTTTTTCATCTCATGGGAGTCCCTAGTTTAACACTGTGTTCCAGAAATTACCTATGAAGTACAGTGATCATTTTAGTTTCTACAAGACAATGAACCAATACATATTCCACTTGTGAACCTGTGATACTTGCTATTAGACTGAGATTCATAACAAGTACTTAATTTTTCTTGTAATTTCATTGCCTTTTCTCTACCTTTTTGGCTTGTCCTGGTAACTGGTTTTCTTTTTTTGGTTTATTTTTGGTTTTAATTTTTATGTTCATGTAGAGTGCCTGAAAAAACAGAATGCTAACAAAAATGCAAACATTACATAATAGCAATAAGAAAAAAAAAAAAGTGTTTTCTCCTAATAGTATCTATCATGTCTCCAAGATATTCTGATCAAAAAAAAAGTTTATGTAATAAAATCACATTCATTTGAGTTAAGGACTCACTTTCAGAATACCAGTTTTTCAAATCTTCTTAAAATGTTTGAACCCGCTTCAATAACAAAAACCTGTACTCTTAATGTTGTTTTGACAAGATGCAAGTTCAGTCATGCTCCACATCAGCAGTACATCTGTTATGTGTTTTGCTATTTACAAAACAAAATTAATGTGCTATGACTACAAAGGTGCTGGGACTTCAGTTTATTTACACACCTGGCCTACGGGCCTACCAGGATTTCTTTGGAAGATGTAAAATACCAGAAACAATAAAATAAATTAATTAGCTATTCTTAAACTGTTCCTCTGAAAAAACCTATAATGTTCCATTATATTTTAAATGGAAGATAGAATTAAATGTCGTCTTTGTAACAAGGTATTCATGGATGAATACATGTTAGATAAACTACAAGAAGTCTAGTTCTAGGATAAAATTGAATGATCCAGTTCTCAGTCTGTTTATTATGATGTTAGGTGCTTAATGCATTACAATTAATATTTACATATTTGTCACTAAAAATTGACCAGTATGAGCTTCATTTGAATGTCCTAAATTCTACATACTTTGATTTTAACCATGTTTATATATCTCACTTGTTAGAAAAAGTTCTAAGAATTAGGTTATTATTCCTGAGCCTAGTGAGTTCAGCACCCCATTGGCGGCACAGATTAATTTTAGAAATTGATCCTGTCCTTGATTGGTCATTTTTCACAACTTATTATGAAGGTGAGTATGCTAAAATCATACCTTGTATCTAACACCTGACCTATCAAAAATAAAGTAAATGGGATATGGGTATTTTCTTTGTGTTCCTCAGTTGCTGTAAACAAATATTTTGGTTTAACTTTCCCAGCAATAGTTTTACTTAGCATATATTTCCAGTGGGGGGGACTTCATTACAGCACTTGATTTCCTAACAGCATTTGATTTTCCTGATTCTGTGTCTGCAGTATCCTAAATCCGTAATGTGGTTGGACCATGGTTACATTTGAATGAATCAGAAACCCATGTTGCTGCCAAAAGGAAAGATTCTGTTCTTTTATTAGTTTTTTTTAGCCACCTTTGGAACATGATACATTTTGGTGGTGGTGGTGGTGGTTTGGTTTTTTTTGGTGTGTTTATGTCTATATGATGAGAAGGATCTCTGCTCCTGAACAAAACTATCTGAGAATGAAAAGAAGGGAGGGAAGATTAATTTCCAGTTCATAAGAAGTCTTAAATGTATTATCACAACTAACTGCTGTAGGCAATAATAGCAGTCTAGTCTCCCCTTATGTAAAAACCTTTTTCCCTCAAGCTGAGACAGAAATACTGCACATTTCTTTACTTGGGGATGGTTGGAAAATGGTGATGAGTTGTGTCAGTTCTAACACAAGTTTAGTAACACAAGTCTGGGGTTCACAACAAATTGTTCATCCAACACAAGGTGATGCCAGCCAGCCCTCCTATGCATAAGTGTTTTGGGGAGGGAGGTCCTACAGCAAGTGATTTTCCCACCAGCACCTCTGCTAATGAGCACCCAGAGTTTCTCTGCACGCTTTCTCTGCCTCAACCAGGTATCAGGTGCTCGTTAACCAAGTCTCAGTTGTCAGCTCCATTCAGCATGAGGACTCACTTCTCTTTCTGATTTGTTTGCAGTCAAGAGTGTTGCAAAAGGAGCGAAGAGACTGCTCTCACATATGTTTAGTTTTGGGACAGAAAGAGACACTGAAAACATCACCACTTTGGAATGGCTACAAATCAGAATTTTCTCTGTGTCATCTTAAACATAATGTTATTTTCCAAAGGAATCATCAGCTATTAGTAATTTAATTCCTATTTTGTGTAGTGGAATATGGATATCTACAAGTATAAATGATAAACATTCAGGGGGAAGTAAAAAAGCAAGTGTCAAAAAAAATAATCAAAAAATTGTGTTGTTACATTGCTTGGAGGCACAGTTTTTCAGATCATGCTTTATTTTTCATTGTTGACATGTTACCTCTCCTTTCACTTGCTATTTATTCTTCTTCCTTTATATATGAGAGAAGTATGAAATGTGGAAAGCTCACTTCTATTCCACATCCATTCTCCTTCAGTATTTTCAAGTTCAGCTATCCAGACAGAAATGTTATACTTATTTTCTTCACTACAGATCAGGTGCTCCTTTCAGGTTTATACTGTTTTACCTGCTATTATTCTCCTAGCCTGAAGAACACTTCTCTATGTTAATAAGGATAGCCTTAGTTTTTATCAAGCTATGCCTCAGCTAATGCATAATAATATTACATTTTCTTTACAAAAAGAAAAATTCATATCTCATTTCTGTAAAAAGTGACAAAATAGTGACAACTGCTGCCACAAAAACATAAAGTGAAAATTATTTTTCAATTGTCCTTATGAGATAGTGGAAGTTTTACTCTGTAGGATTTTTTGTGCACAGGAAAAAAAGATATCAAATTTAAATTCTGGTAATAAGTGGCTCTGTTCAGTGACATAAAGAAATCTCTAGGAAACACATAATAAGCGAAATCAATTCCATGTGCATTGTAGATGTGTCAGACCATGTCAACTTTGGTTGTGTTCACTCCACCAAGAATTTCCTGACATTATGATCAACCATGTAGTTTTCCATTACAAATCCTGATGTTGATTCTGTTTACAATGAAGTCTGATTTAATTCCTTATGGTCTCAAGGCTCCTGTTTCATAAATCAAGCTTTGTACTGATCACAGTTTGTCTGTAATCTAGATTCATGGGCATGCTCCTTTTTTTATTCAAACTGTTGCTGAGCCTTAAGTCTCATCTCTCCACACCCGTGGGTTTTTTTTTTTTCCCTTTGTTGTTGTTGTTGGTGGTGGTGGTGGTGGTGTTTGTTTTGGGTTTTATAGTTGGTTGATTTTGGGGTTTTTGTTTGTTTGTTTGTGTTTGTTTTGGTTTGGTTTTTGGTTGTTTGTTTTGAGTTCGGTTTTTTTTTCTCTTCCCATGTCTCTGTATTTTCCTTGGTTTTCTTTAAACACAGGAGAATCAATCAATGATACTAATATAATTCTGTAGGGTGTACTCTTCTGTCTATATTGATATTTGCAAGTTGCATTGTGTCATTTGTAGCTTTTCCTCTTTAGCCTGGGCTGTTTGTTGTTCCTCTACTGTGAAGAACATTACATTCACAGAATATTTATTGGGTGCTGTGAACAGAGATTTGTGTAGCTGTTCTGCAAGGAATGAGTAAGAAAATAAGAGTGAAAAGAAGAATAATTGTCTAATAATCTTTGTCTTTATTTTGTTTATAAGGAAATAAGTGAGAAAACATGCCATCAAGGGATTTCCTGCAGGAGGAGTTGCTACATGATTAAAGGCCTGTAGTAAATAGAACTGGTTTGGTGCTATTTTTGTACTTACTCTCTCAAACACTGCTCATTTTAGAGTCAGAGCAATCAAAACACTGAACTGTATCTGGTGAATCTGATTCACACCTAAACACTAAAATATGTAACCTTATATTTTCTTTCAGCTCATCAAGGAAAGAACAGCTGTGATGGAACCTCTTCTTAGAAGGATTTCAGCTGCTGATTACATGGTCTATTTAATCAATGCTTTCTGAGGAATCTACAGGTGTGAACTGGAGGATTGATCTCAAACAGCAGAGAAAGCTATTGTTGCATACAGTACTGCAACATGGGGAGTTCTGGTTTAGCTTGGATCATAGTGGATAACACTGTTCTTTGGAAAAAAATTACCACAGGAATACGTGCTGAAAGCATTTAAACCCTGTCTTGAATGATTTTAACAGCACTTAAAAATCTATTCTTGACCCTCATTTCCCAAATGTAAAACAGCAAAAATCAAGAAGGTTATATTCTACAGGTTATCCCAAATGGAGAGTATTTCTTACCTCTGTTTTTAAACTGTTGTTTTAACTGTAGACAATCCTAAGGATAAACCTTATGACTGGATATAACCTTCCCCTACTTACTTCTTCCAGACTAGGGAGAATTATCTCATGCTTTTTTTATTGGAGTAATTTATTGCTGCTTCTTCAAGTCAGCTGCTGTAACCAGCACAAAGAAGTCTTGTGTTCCTTCATTCACTAAATCTCTTTGCTTATTTGAAAAAAAGATATAAATGCAGCAAGTTAATTAAAATTGTTAATATTTGAGCATTTGATGTGTGGTAAGACACAGTGTTATCTACAGCAAAGAGTTAATGAAAAGATTTGGTTATTGAGAGCTGCACATTTTTGCTCTCAGAATCAAGCATTGGGTCCAATGAGCCATTTGGGAACACTGTATTTTACTTCAGTTTTTGTAACTCTCAGTAAGCAGCAGAGAAACATAAATAGTATGTTTTAACTCTTGCTGTAGCAAACACAAGCCACAGAAATAGTTCTGTCTGTTGTTTCCCCAGCTGTTGTAGAAAGTTTCCTCTAAAGGACTGAAATACACTGGTTTTCAGTACGGGCACATGAAACAACAAAGATATGTTTTGTTTTGTTTTCTTTGTTTAAAATGCTTTCTTCTGAAGCATAAAGCAGTGTTGACTTGTAATAGGCGTCTTCATCATAATGGTGCTTATGTAGCTAATAATGCTATACTATACTAAAAATCACTGTCAGGGTTATAGACCCTCCTACTTTGTTTTAGTTGTGGGTCACACAGACTGTCTCCCATGTCCTCCCAAAGCTACTATGTTCAGGAGATGCCAAATAGCTAGAAAAAGGCTCTGTTTCTGCAATAATGCCATCTCTGTTTTCTGACATTAAAATAACTAAGTTAATCCTGTTATGTAGAAATACTGCCTGGGGCTATCCGAGTTCTGTGAGCTTTCTAGTGATGGACGTGGGTGAATCCCCAGTCTGTGACCTCGATTCTCATCTGTGACTGCTCTCCAGTTAGAAGAGAAGCAGGAGTGAGGTCTAGCAGGTTACAAGGTCTGATTTCAAAAGCATCCCTTTACCTACAGGCAGATTTTTATTTATTTATTTTTTTGAGGGGTGGCGGTTGGTTTTGTTGTTTGTTGTTGTTTTTCTTTCTTGAAGGTTTACAGAACTCTTTAAAATATCTGCAAGCACTGCCTTGCAGATAAGATAAAATACCATTTCTATTTCATGTATTTGGACCCATGCTTTGAGGTGTTCTGAAAAGTATCTGAAAGCACACACACAAAAAGTATTGGAATTTATTGGAATGGAAATTTAGGAGGTTCTACACATTTTTTCCAGTAGGAAAAAACTCACATTCCAGGCACTGTAACATGTTGATTTCTGTTAATGCTGGAACAAAGACCTAGTAATGTTTAGAAACTTTGACACAATCAAACTTATCAGTCATCTATGTGATTTTCTCTGAATATGTAAAACGATTGAAGGACTACTGACATCAGAAACATCGACTGAATTAAATCTTTCTAATTTTACATTATATATAATACAAGTTCTTTTATATTATCTATTAGAAAAGAGAGAGTAAACCAAAACAATTATTAATAAGGTATAATCAGACACAATATTGAAATATTCCCAAATATAACTGTAACATAATTCATTAATTAGAAATTCTGTAAATATGAGTCAATTACTGCTACACAGTGTAAGGAGAAAAGGTGACTAAGAAGAGTGAAATGAAATATCATTCAGTTTATAGATATGACTGAAGACCCAAGGACACTGAATTTCAGCAGAACAAATTTTGAAAGTATGCAGGAAATGATGGGTGAAATTGAATTATTTTGAGTAATGGAAAGAAATTTAAAGTGTTTAGAGATAAATTTCTTAGGCACATGATTATTCATGCCACCTAGCAATAAATACAGTAGGTGTGTATTAGTCTGGGTTTTTTTTATAGCCAGTGTAGATGAACAACAGAATGAAGAAATGACCAGCAGCAAGAAAGATGTATACAGCATGTTAAAGAAAGTACAAGAAACTGTTTAAAAACTTGAAAATTGCTTCAGAACAGAATAATAGATAAGGCAGACTTTGAAGCAAACTTGAGAGTTTGATTTGCCTTAGATACATAAAATTTCCATGATTTCTATCTAAATATGAGCACCTTAGTGAATAATTGCTGTTATGTTGAAAAAAACCCCAACATTGCAGTAGTCTGTATTACTATTTTGAAGATTTCTAGGCATTCAAAACAGAGGGATTCCTCTCAGCTGGTAAAGAGCTTCTTTCGTTTTTTTGTTGTTTTTGTTTTTTCTATAAAGCAATATTACTTTACATCAGAAACCATCCCCAAGAGATGATACAAGTCCTGAATTTCTCAGCACCCACCCAGACAAAAGACTAAATAACCATCCTTTCTTTTGTTCTTCTTGTTTCATTTGACTGAATAATTTATTTATTTTTTTTTTAAATTCTCTGTAGAGCTTCAGCAGAGCTAAAAGGGAATGAAACAGAAGAGGCTGAAGGGTGTTGCCTTTAAATTGTTGTGTTCAATTATAGGGCCCCAACATAAGAAGGACATGAACCTGTTGTAGCAGGTCCAGAGGAGGGTCACAAAGATATGCAGAGGGCTGGAACACCTCTCCTATGAAGAATGGCTAAGAGAATTGGGGTTGTTCAGCTTGGAGAAGAGAAAGCTCCAGAGAGGCCTTACAGCAGTCTTACAGTACCTAAAGGGGGCCTAGATAAAGCCAGAGAATAACTTTTTACAAGGGTATTTAGTGAAAGAGCAAGGGGTAATGGTTTCAAAATGAAAGAGGGTAAATTTAGATTGACTGTAAGAAGTTCTTCACTGTCAAGGTAATGAGGTACTGAACAGAACAGATTGCATAGAGAAAATCCCTGAATCAAATTTCCCTCAACATGGAGAGTTCAGTAATAGCTATTTTTTTCTTTAAAAATATATACATGTAGCCTCTGCAGTCATATGGAATTAATGGACTTTTTAAAATAGAACGAAGATAAATTCAGTACTAACTGGTCACACTGAATTTTAAAGACCAGATTCTGACTCATAAAAACTTTTACTTTTCAGGTAGATTCTCAACTGTATTATCCAAGACTAAACTTAGTAGGTACCCAGACTTCTAAGTCTCATTGATTAATAATCAGATAGAAGCTAAAGGAAGCAGAAAGCTTGAAGAGCAGGCTGCCAGTTGGAAGAATACCACTTTACCAAAATATACTCAGTTTCTCAAATGGTATGTATTATCCTTTTCTGTTAGAGTGCATTTTCAGAGCACTTTGTGGTACTTCACACCTGCCAAGGTTGTGATAGATGTGACAATTCTTTTGAAACGTACATAATTATATTTATCTTGTATATCTAAAATATTTGTCTTGTTTTAATTTAACTGCTATTTTGAAAAGCTATGTGCTCATAAATTCTTTATTTTATTAAAATTCAGGTGATTTATTGACTGTGTATTGACTGATAGATTGATTGATTTGGTCTAGGTGATCCTGCTCAGGCAGGGGGGTTGGACTAGATGGTCTTCTAGGTCCCTTCCAACCCCTAAGATCTATGAATCTATGATTGATTGATTGATTGATTGATTGATTTTAGGAATTAATTATATGGTTTATTTCAAAGGAAAAACAAAAGGAAAAAAAAAAACCAGAACTCAGCATTTTGTGGTATTTCATTCCTCTTAGTACATGAAAAACAAGTCAATAATAAGGTAGATTCACAGTGAAACAGTGCAGAAAAAAACCCTTTTTAATTATATTGAGAATGATATTGAGTAAAACTGTCGATGATTGCTGAAATACTTCTGATTAGGCAATTTTTTATGACTTAAATCTTTGTCTGAATGTTATTGCATTAGACTTGTAGAACCAGCCATTCAAGTGTGTCCTCTTTGATTTTCTATTTTGCTACATCTCCAAAAAAGAAGCAGAACTGTTTTCTTATGATAAGAAAGCATACATTCATATTTTCTGCTTAATTAAATACAGAAAACTGGCCTTCATATTAAAGACACACTTTGTGAAGATACATATAAGAATCCTTATTCAGCAACCTACTTAATGATTAAAACTTTTGTTTTTAAATGCTGTGCTAGTGAAAAGGAAGTCAATCTGACTTCTCAGTAACTATACAAGTTCTTTGATGAATGAATTCAGACATGTGATCAAAATTAAGTGAAGTGTTTTGTTGAAGACAAACCCCTCCTTTGGAAATGCAAAACATTTTCAGAATTTATGTTGTGAAGCAGGAAGTTTTTGGAGCAACTAATAGTAAGGAACTAGAACATTTTGCTGTGTCAAATTTCCATGGTATTTTTCTTCCTTTTCTTGTTGTCCATTTCCACTTCTTTTTCCTGTCACTAACTATACCAGACATACTAACACCTCTATTTTTAAATATTCTTTTGAAGTAATAGAGCACCATTTGCTCTTCTTATCCGTGTCTTACTCTAGAACAAAATAATTCTTTTGAAACGGCTATAAAATAAAATCTACCTTGTTGTGCTTGATAATATTCTAAAACAAAGTATGTTTTGAATAGCCAGAATAAATTTTATAGTCAAACACTAGATGGTTATGCAACTTGAAAATGTTAACACAGGAGTTTGTAACACTGAAAACATTTTAGGTGTGACTGTCAACAGTTTTTTTCAAAAAGATTAATTTTCATACATTTTGGTGGAATTACATAGCCTTTTTTTTTCTTTTTTTTTTTTCTTAAGAACTTGCATGTTTTGTATGTATGTACTTTCATATGCAGACTTCTTGCAAGATACCAATATGATTTACTTTAGTCTACATCATTAATATGGTGCATAAAAATATTTACTTATTACAAAATATAGCAGTTTCAGTTCATTTTTTCCTACCTTGATCCAAAAGCAAAGATCTGGTAGGCACAACAATCTCGTTCTGCAGATGAATAAACTTCAATTCTATCAAGAAACCTTTGTGCATTTTAACAAAAATATTACTTTCATACCAAAGTAGTATCTTAAACTTACATTAAAAATCTTGAGCTCTAATGGTGAGAACTTTGACAGTTTTACTTTGTACTGTCAGTTACCACTTTTTCTTGTATATCATAATAACAGAGAATTCCCCAGATTTTATTAAAGACCTTTAAGGCAGTTTTCTTCAACATGTACTCAATAATCTTGTGACATTGCTGTTCAGCTGAAAGCAATGAAAATGTCAAGGTAGAAAACCTGTACATTAACTATCAATGCTTCACCAACATCCATGGTGAGACCTCATGTATTACAAACATGCAAAAAGTGAGATCAAACTTGCAGAGATCAGAGATAAATTTCCTTGAGTCACTACGTTACTAAGGTTAATATAAATAGATAATCTAGAAGTACTCTAGTCTTTGTGATAGTAAATAAGGGTAATTTCCTGACAACCTTGTATTGCCTCAGTGTGTAAGAGCTGAAAATAGAAAAGAATTTTGATGGTCATGCAATAATGTTTAGTAAATGATAACTTAAGTGATTGCTACTGTATGTTGCCACAGTTAAATTAATAAGATGGCTGTATTTGTAGTCTTCTGGAATATGTTTATTTTTAATTATTTTAAACTGAAATGCTAGATACTTTTGAAATACCATTTTTCAAATTACAATTAGTGTCTCATTTCAAAATACACATATATAAATACCAAGTGTTTGAAATTAAGTTTTTTTTTTAAAAAAACTAGAAAACATTTTTGGTGTTCTCTTTCTCATGCACATTCTAGACATCCAAGTGAAATCTGTGTATATCAGATTAACAACCTAATATTCCTGATTTTTTCAGAAGTGCATTTTTCACTAGATATTTTTATTTTCTTGTTTAGGTACACTATATATTTTCTTGTAACACACCTGTGTTGCTAATCTTTTACACATTTAAAAATAAATAATTGAAAAGACACTTCCTGCTCTTATTAGCTTACTGTTTGTGATTCAGTGCATTAAGAACTTTGTTGTTTTGTAGCTGGACAGACTGAAGCATGAATCTTGTTAATCTCAGGGAGTGCTGAAGCTTTCTTTCTAATATTTTAATGTCATTTAAGATCTAAATCAAGTTATTAAAACCCTCTTTCCAATCACTAAAAGATCCATTCAGAGACAAAATATGAAAATACCCCAATCCATACCTCATTGGCTGACATATGTGAGACAAGATGCCTAATAACATATGTAATTGCCACTAATAGTCTTACTAAAAACCCTCAAATGGCCCATTCTGAGAAATAGATTCTTATCCAATAATGCACTTAATCTGTTTAAATACCCTGCCCACATCTATGACGTAGTAGGTTATTACACTAAACTATTTTAGAATTTAAAGTGTCCTTAAAGCTGAGTCCTTAACAGCAATACATAATTCAGGTAGAAATTTTACATTTTTGATTTGATATTTTATTTGTGTTTAAAGTAATTGATTTATCTTTTATACACATACAGTTTTGTCTCCATACAATCTGCCAATCATTTAATGTACATGTGATGTAAAAAAACCTAATATAACTTAATGAGGAAGTCTATGCTCACTTTCACAGGGCGGTGGAAATTCGGATTTTCTCCATTGAGTGTCTCTACTTATGCAGGTAACATTTATTGGACATTTTGAAAGAGAAGGGACTTAATTTTGATCCTACTTACACAAGTAAATTATTTTAGTAAATCAAAAGTTTAAAATAAGTATGAAATATTGGATATGATTTGTTTCATTAGAAACTTCTCTATTCTGTAAACAGGTTGACTGATTCATGGTGTATTATTTTGCAAGTGACTTGAGAATATCAGTATTATTTAATCATTATTCTTTTAATTAATTTATACAGACCAAACTATGGGAAGTTGCATAATGGGAATTGCAGAAAAAAAAACAACAAAACAAAACAACCAAAAAAACCCAAACATTGGTAGGGGAAACTTCTTAAAACATTGTCAGTTGTTGAAAATATTGGAAAAATCCAGTCTAACAAAAAGTTAAGCTGCTGCTTTTTTTTCTTTTTCTTTTTTTTTCTTTTTTTTCCTTTTTTTTTTTTTTTTCACTTTTATGATAAAGGAAATCATTACCTGACTTTGCTTATGAACTCCTTTTGATAACAGCAGGTAGTCCAAACTGCTGGACTTCATTAATGAGAAGAGCTTCTGGCACTACTGACTTTATTAAAAAGAAAACTAGGAATAAAGCAATAACTGTATTAACACTTTCCCATTTCACTTGTTTGCTTTTGAAAAGTGTTCTTTAATTCATTATTTCCAACTTTCAAAGGAATTTGGATTAAAGCATATTTGAAAACTAGGACCTCTGCACCTGGAGTTTTTTCCAAAACTCACTTTTATTAGTGGCAGAAATCATGATAACTTCTTTCCAAAATACAAGGTATATTTCATTATTTTCAGTCAGTGGGATAATTTTTATTTGATTACCAAGAATGTACCCTTATAAATTATCTTTCTAGTGAAAGTGTTTGAGTTTACCCCTGTCTGCTCATCTAGTAATAACCAAGTAGCATATAAAATTTCAAATACAGCCTGGATGACTCTTCTAGTGTCCTTCTGAATGCAAACCCAGAGTAATAGAAATTTTTTGGATTTTACGTTTGAATACATAATAACTGTTGAATCCTTTCAATTTTGGTAGGAAAATCAGACATCGATATTTCAAGCTTAGGACAATTTAAATTGATTTTATCTTGAGAGGATAGTGTTTCAATCTTCCTAATTAAAGTTTATCAAATACTTTTTTCTCTACCTGTTTTTAGTTTTTGCTTATGAATGTGCAGTTTAAAATTTTGCTTGATTCAACTGTCATTATTTCATGCTGTCTTCATTTACATGCTTCTGCACTGCATGACACTACATACTAAACAGAACTAGTAGCCCTAACATGAAATTACCTGGTAAGGAGCTTGGCCATCTACTGTGTCACAGCCTCCTTAGTGACAAGATGATATATGACATCACCGTATGAATCTACATGATGGTCATGCACCCCTTTGCATCAGCAGGAGGGAGAGACACTTCTCACAAGCATTCGGAAGTCTTTAAGGAATATATAGAACAATAACTCTGCCAGTTTTATGACATGCTTGTTCACTTAATTGAAAATTTGTGAAAACATCTGACGTATTTCTTATTTGTTTCTTTGAATTCCTCATCCATAACTGTGACAGATAAACTTTTTTTTTCTCTTTCTGGAAAACTGACATTGAAGAGGTGAGACCTATTCACAGTTCAGACATACTGTGATTCTTATACTATTACAATATATGCCATATATCAGACATTGTGTAACATAGAGGGAAGTTTCACAGCTGCACTGTGACACCTCCATCTTGTGCAATTTGTTTTCTGCTGTCTTTATACTCCAGGCATATATCTCTGGCTGTTATGAATCATGATAGACAAAAGGAAAGAAAGAAAAAATGGACAAAACCATATTAATGTAACCAATATCATAATGAACAATACTAGGTAACACTGAGGTAGACTTTAGAACTCCTAGTAAGAATACAAATGATGTCTCAATGGTCAGAAATGAAAAAAATGAAAGAATTATTCCTTAGGTCTATTTTTTATTCTGCCACTGGCTCAGAATATTTTGGACAAATCTTTCTGAGAATGGCTATGTATCTGAAATATACACTAAACAAAAGAAATAGCACAATTGCAGTATTGGATCTTGTCATGTCTAAAACCTGATAAAAATACAGATTTGTAGGGTGAGAATGAGAAATGAATATTCATCTTTTCACCTTTTAATGTAACTCTGTTTCTGTATATATGTTTCTGTATAAAATAAATTTGAATAGCCACTGTGCATTTGTATAGACATGCGGTTTTGTTTCTAAATGTAAATGATATTTTACTGACTCTGTTGTTAGAAAAACATTTCACTTTATAGCATACATGAAAAAATTGTGAATTTACCAGCGTAAGTATAATATAGTTTCTTCAGCTTCTTGGAATTTGCTATACATAATGTGAAACCCTAAGAATTATTTTCACTTTACGTTAAAGTAAAATGAGAACTTGAATTTACATATCATATTATAAGATTATACTCCTGACTGTAAAAGGCAGAAAGGACCGTTATGATTATTTTTCTGATCTGTGTAATATAATACATAATACCATCAGTTCTTGATCCATAAACTAGTTGATAAATAGAAGCATACCCATGGAAAAAAAAAAAAGACATTAGTCATCATTCAAGCTTGCTGATCCCACATTATGCAGAGACTATATTCAGATTTAGGGAATATGGTATCATGACTACAGCTAATTCAAACATATGTTGTGACTGCACAGAAATAGACAAGATGTATGTCAAATGCAAGTAAGGAGACATCCAGTGTAGTGAAGCTCTTCATATTTTTCAATCTGGCTTTCTTCCTCCATCTTCAATCCATCCCTGCAACTGACTCCACCATTTCTCAGCAAGTGGGAAGGATGGCAGCTGTCATCAGATTTATGGTTTGAGCTAATTTTTCCAGATGGTGCACAATAAGTTGAAGTAAAATTCATACAGTACAACTGAATAGCTGAATGAGAGAAAAATACAGACATGCTGAAGTGGCTCCAAAGGAGAAAATCTCAGAATTAATAGAGTCAGAGTGATAATCATGATAAATTAGCTGTTTATGAGTTTTAGGACTAATTATGTGATAGTTTAGGAAAGGTACAATTCAACACAAAAAGGACCCCACAGACATAAAAAAAAATTACAGATAGTCAGAAGATAAAAATATAATGTCAAAGATTTCTTTGAAACTTTTGCATTGTAGTTCATGATGGCTACATTTTTGTGACTCTGTTTTTGTAATTTTAAGATTTTCCTTTCTTTCTTTCTTTTTTTTTTTGTTTTTTTAGCTCTGAAAAAAAAAATCAATTTGGATTGTAGACACTCCACAATGCTAAAATCAGCTCCAGTATTTTCTCTGTGCTTCTTTTGGATTATTATCATTTACTGGTTCTTTGTTATCAAAAGTAAATCAGGTAGATTCACATAAATACATACCCTCTCTCTTTGGGAAGCATACTATTTAATTTTGTTAGTTCATTTAAACACTAAGAAAAATTAGTAGCTTCAGTGGGAGTTACATACATGTGTATTTTATAGTACCATGAGGCAAAAAAAGGGTCTTTCAATTAAAATTTCTTGCATTCATAACTCCTTGTCATTTTAAAGATACTGTAGTGAATATTTTAATTTCTCAGTAGACACAATTGCATGAAGAAATACTTGGCAAATGCAGCCAAATTATAGAAGTGAAAAATGAGACTAAAAACTACCTTACTTCCCTGAGCAGACCAAAGAATGAAGCAGTAGGCAGGTGGAATATTTCACAGGGTTGATAATTCAGAAAGCTGGAAATAGCTTTAGTTAAATAGATTATTAAAGTTCTGTATAGACAGATTTTCCAAAGTTTCATGGAATGAGGGAAACTATGTTGGCAATGTGGCAGGACACTAATCAAATTAATTTACATTTTGAAACCTATTTAGAGTTTGAAGAGTAAGCAAATTATGTTAATGATCTACACAGTGGGGAAAAAAAATCTAACTACTCACAAGTATTTTCCCAGACATCATTTTCTGGAAGTACTGACTGATGGCTTGTATGGTTGATGGTTTTGAAGTTTGTATGTCTCAGTTCCCCTGGAAAGAAGATTGCCTTTCTTCTCCATCATATTTCTTTAATTATTAAAGTTGGGTTTTTTTCAAGTTGATATTTTTTCATAGTTGAGAATGTTCTCTTAACTAAAAATAAACCAAATTCTGTGAATTCAGAAAAGGACTTTGCATGTTCAGAAGCTTGCAATTTCCCAACTATTCTACACATAAACTAACAATATCTAAAGCTATATGGTTTTCAGATGCCTTTAAAACAAATTTCATGCTAAAACCATTCTAAGCCTCTCTTAAAACTTTGATTTAACTTTGATTTTTATATTTTCAGTTATTTTTCTCCCCTAAACCAAGGTTATGGGTTTTCTTCATGTTATCTGAGCTTCTCCATGCCACCTCCTTCTCTATATGACCCTTCAAAGAACAGCTTTTGATGTGGTCAAACTGTGTTTGAATGTATAGTTGTTTAAATAATACATATCTCCCAGCTTATTTCAGAGATACCAGCCATGTCTCACTTGGTATTTTCTGCTGAATCTTGATCTTAAACTCAAATGTGTAATTCAAGCACTTCATTGCTAGCATTTCAGCACTTCCTGTCAGAATAAATGTATCTAATGGAGCAAGCCATGTAGAAAATAACTTCTAGCATTTTTTTTTATTATTAGTGAAATAAATATAAATCATTTCAGTGCTCAGCCCCCAGGCGGAGATGATATCTGCCCTTAAAAATAGCTACTTCAAAGAATTTCAGAATATATTTGCATAAACCAGTTGTCAGATTATTTATGTTTAGTTCAAGGAGGTGAAAATTAGTTGTAAATGCCACGTGGGGAAATTGTTCATATGGTGTCCAGAGGGATGAATAACTTCATAACTTGGATTTACATAGAATAGTTCAAAGGACAACTTAAAAAATATTATTTCCTTTCTCACTAGGGTTAAGTACAAAGGCACATCTCAATGGACTATAAATTACTTTTGTTTGCTAATAAAACTTATTCAGAAGGGTTGCATATTTAGTGTAATTAGATAGTTTGCTCCTATGGTGGTAAATGGAACATGTAGCAGTGGCAAAGGCTCTGTTTCATAGTGTTGAATTAGGGATACATATTGATAGGCATCCAAAGTGATTAACTGAAAAGAAAAATAAGTCCTTCTTTTTCAAGCTTATTAAAAAAACCCACCCCATTATATATATACAAGGGGGTGCTATCCTCACCACATGAATATACCACATTTCTATGAGCAAGCAAACAAACAAAATTTAAGGCTTGTTAAATAGAGAGGTATACTGAACTAAAAGAAGACAGCAGAGAGTAAGTGAGCTCTGCTGAGAAGGGTTTATCATATAGGGGAACCACATCCACCATGTCTGACATGGTAACATCCCAAAAATACTCCCAATAGGCCACTACAACATGTCAGGTTAAATTTAGGAGGAGGTAATTGAATTTGGAATCTACGTGAGAAAGGACTAAATATTGTAATTTATAGATCACTAAATTAAAAAATAATCTTTCCTGATTTTCAGACTTACTCTGTTTCCTGTAGGAACTGGTGAAGCTCAATATTTCCATAAATTATTCTTACATAATAAGAATATGTATTTAAGTTACATAGTAGGTTACTGCTACTGAAATAAAGAAAATCAGGACATTCCAAGGCATCTGAATCTAGTTGCCTATGTTGTTAAATTGCCTTTATTGATAAACTTTTAGAATTGTCATAGGACAATAAACAGTTTCAATCAGGACATCCTATTTAAGAGGTTAGAGACATTAATAGATGAGTAAGTCCATGACATTCACCAGTTGTCTTTAACATTAGATTTAAATTATTAATGTACACATTTAATTTATTAGTATAAATCTAAGGACAGTGGGTCAAAAACATGGATACCACAGGTTTACTGTGACATTCTAATATTATATGTTGTCAAGAGAGAAGCCAATTAATAGATTAGAGCCAAAATCTATTCCTCAGATGATACCAACTAAAGAAACAGTGAGAAATCAACTGAAAACCAGCTCAGCATGACATAAAAGAAGGAAAGTGAAATAAATAAAGACATAGGATTTTGCACCATCATGCTATGTGTTATTAATTAATATTCACTTATTAATATAAGTGTATATTGTATGTGTTATAACAGTGCACAAAGTTTTTATTCAGTAACAAATATGCAAAAATCTCAGGGTTCTTTATTTAGGTTTCTTTTGCTGTGTAAATTAAGCCACTTATATTTTTGGAAATCTTTCAACTTCCTTTGTGAAGACAGTAAATACAAATTAAAAATTTGGCCTCTTAACAGCTGCAGAACTACTTTTTTAGCCGATGAACTGAAGTTACTCTAGTTTTACTCAAATTTTTGAATCAGTTTTGTAAATTGTGCAGTTTGTTATGTGTATCATAATGTCTGTTCATATTAAAAAGTTCTAATAATGAGCAAGATGACAATATTCAGCTATATTAAACAGAACCACTGTATTTACAATTTTCACAGGCCCATACAGTCATTGTCCCTGCAACATTTATGATATATATTTTTTTTGTCTTGGGTCAATAAAGCATGAAACTTGAATTTGAAAAATCATAAATCTTTTCAGGGGTTTTGCTGTTCTCCCTGTTCTGTACTGTATTTTTTATTTATTTATTTATTTATTTATTTTTAAGTCTTGTTGCTGCTCACAATCTCTAACTAGAGGCACATTTGGTAAACTACTAGTGTAGCAAATTAGAAAGAATTTTTAAATTCCCTGGCTTGTGTCTTGGATGAAAGATGAGGGTGACATGAGAGACACTGAAATCTGGCAACTGTCTTTCTTGGAAAAAAAAAATAAAAATAATTGGAAAACAGGCCTCGATAAATCCAAAAGGCTAACAATACATGATAGTTTCAGAGTTACACTAAAATAACTAATGTAGGATGAAAGGTAAAATGCAAATGTAGAAGGGATATGACAAGGATTCACATCAATATTATTTAAAAGATCAACCAATAATGATCAAAGAATAAACAGCCAAACTCAATTGTGTTTACTCACCAGCCAAAATTAGACTGTAACTGTAACCTAGGGCTATATGACATTTCTGTGCAGGTCTGCCAACATACAGTTGAATCTTCACTTTGCAGCTGTCTGTGATGCCCTACAGTGATAAATGAATACTGGTATGTTAAATTGGAAGTGCAGAAAATTGCATAGTTCAAAACAAAATTATTAGAAAATAGCAATAAAAATAAAATAAATTAATCCAGATGTGTGTAGGGATTTTCATTTCATACCACTTTTAATGTTTACAATACAGTTGTCTCCCATGTCAATGGAGGAAAATATGGCATTCTCAGTTATTAATTTTTAAGACCTTAAACTTTTAGGATAACGTTAATCATAGCTTGAAGGTACTTTCTCTCCTATAGTCATAAAAACATTTTAGATTTTCTTGCTTACTAAAGACATGTAGAAATTCACATTGGGTCGGATGAACTGACTTAAAGCCTTGTGAATATTATCTTTTCAATCTATTTGTCTAATCTAGTATGTAATATTAGTGTATGTGGAGAGTCTATAATTCATAACATCATTATTTTCTGTTTTAGGAATCTTTAGAGAAAAACCTAGTGCACTGTTCTTTGGAACCTGAGATTCAGTATTGATGCTTTATAGACTGAAGGGAGCTAATTATACGATAGAAATACACATCTGATTATAAAAATAAATAAATAAATAAATAAATAAATAAATAAATAAATATGGCTGTGACATCATCCTAGAATAAATCTATCATTGCAATAATGGTCCAACCATGTAATACAATCTGTATTTTATTTCAGTGTGAAATTAGTTTAAACTGATGTTCTTTTGATGAGAATTGATATTGATTTGGTACACTGATAATCCCTGGTGAACCATCAAGTCTTTGACATGATCTACTCTGATAAGAGAAGTTTTACAGTTTCGTTTAAATAAAATATTGGAATGGAGCTATCTCTGGAGAGGAACAATTAAGTTGATTCAGGAAGCATTCTAATCCTAGATTCAAGGAACTGTGTAACTATCTGCCAAGAATTGGAAAAGTTATAATTAAGGAGGAGGAACTTGGATTTTTAAAATGTTTCAAAAGTGTATTTTAGGGAACATGAAGCCATTAGACATTTTTCTAGACAACAAAGAAAACCAAACCAAACCAAAAAACCTGATCAGTTTAGGTATCTTCATTTTCTATAGAAACAAGAACCTGTATTCTAGCAGTTGGACTAGTAAACTAATAAATAGTGGGACAAAAGGCAGAAAAAATATAGTGTTTGGGGTTTCTTTTGTGAATTTCATGTATCTCAGTGCTAGAGGTCTTGCTAAGAAATGAGAAGAGTTGGAATTGCAATCACCATATATATATATATACAGAAAAGGAAAAACAAATAAATTAGCATCCACCCTAGACCCAAAAAGAACAACCATCCCCTCCACAAAACAACACAATCCAACAAACAAAAAAACCCCACTATTTTCCTGATTTGCTGTGAGATATGGTTTTGAGTTCAGCTCAGCCAAAGAATGCTGAATGCTGAATCTTATAGTGCATCAGAATAGTGATGTCTCCAGAGTACCTGACAAAATGTGCAGAAACCTTGTGCTGGGACCCAAGTTCTGTCAAGGACTTAACAGCCTTGCTTTTGATGAGACTTTTCAATACACAGCTAATTTAGCTCTTATTCATGTGCACTGAATCCTTTCTCAGTTGGGCACTTTATGAGCTTAGTAAAATGTCTACTGTGTATTTTCAGCCCACAGTTTTCAAAGGCTTATCATTCTTTCAAATCAAAACGGATTTCCTAGATGACAATAAAAGGCACTGTTCCTCACTGAAGGTTATTCTGTAAAGCTTTAGCTTTCAAAAGAACTTCAGTTCTTTTGGCTACAGACCCCTTGAAAAATAAATTGCTATGACTTTATTTATTTTTAGTGTGACAATGACAGAAATATCTTTTTCTTACTCATTTAACATTCAAATGGTTAATTACTACTACTACTACAAAAAAAAAAGATAAAAGTATAAAAGACAAAATAAACAATGGACAGATAATTCTAGTGTTTAAGAGAGTGCTTCTGCTACTTGGGTACAAGTACAAGATTAGTGAAGAAACCTTTTGATTTTTTTTTTTAGTGGTAGGTTGTATGTCTATAATATCACAAAAAGTTAAACTTCCATATTTACAAGAAATTAATCACTCTTAGTTCCTAGGCTATAATCTTATGCTAAAAAAGTCTGTTGTAAAGGATAAAAATTTAAGAATAGTCAAATTAAACAAATTAATGTACAATATACTACAAAATTAAAAACAAAACACTAAAAATTAGAAGCAGTAAAACATAAGAAAATCCTTATAGATTTTCAGTATCAGTTTTGTGAACAAAATGAGAGAAATAAATAGAAAAAACTAGCTTATATTCATGCAATTACATGTAATTGTGTAATCATGTGATTATGCAACTGAGAACAAAATTAGATTTCTACAAATAAGGGTTACCTATGCAAGTATAATCTTGCACTTTCTCTTTAGAACTTGACTTTTAAACTTTAATAATGATGTGCCAAAAGTGCGATTTCCTAGGGTTTTTGCAAAGTAAACAAAAAATGTTAATTCCATAGAAGTAGGTAGAAAATGCAGATACATGATGCTGACATTTAGAGACATTAGATACCTTTGTCCCTTGAGCTTAAGTGAACAAATAATGATATTAACATTATAATGATTATCACACTGTGGAACACGAGTAGGAGTTCAGAAAGTGGCACTGGAAGTTGATTTCCTATGCCTGGCAGGATGGAAGAATGGATTACTTGGGTCTTGAGAGTCCTGTCTAACATGTTCCATTATTTTACCACACACACTGTAAAAAATTTATTATTTCTAATATATATCAAATTTTATTTTTTTCTAATATGAATCTACCCAGTTTTAGTTTTAAGACACAACCCCTTGCCCTCTCACAACAGACTCTGTTAAAAAGATTTTCTCATTTTTCTTACAGGTTGCCTGTAAATATTGAAAGACCACAATAAAGTCTCCCTGGATCCTTCTCTTCTCCAGACTAACCAACCCCAACGAGAGAAGACAACTCTTTTCCAGATAAAAGCAATTAAGCTGGTGAGTACCTGGAGAACAAGTCTTATGAGGAGCAGCTGAGGAAACCTGGGGTATTTAGTCTGAAGAATAGGAGGTTGAGGGGAGTCTTGGTCACTCTCTATAGCTACCTGAAAGGACACTGTAGAGAGGTAGGTGCTGGTCTCTTCTCACAAGTAACTAGTGAAAGAACAAGTGGGAATGGTCTAAAGATGCACCAGGCAAGGTCTAAACTGGACATTAGGGGAAAAAAATTTTCAGTGAAATGGTTGTCAGGCATGGGAACAGGCTGCCCAGGGGAGTGGTGAAGTCACCATCCCAGGATGTGTTTAAAAGCCATATAGATGTGGTGCTTGGGGATGCGGCTTAGTGATGGACTTGGTAGAGTAGGATTAATGTTTGGACTCCGTGATCTTAAAGGTCTTTTCCAACCTAAACATTTCTATGATTTTATGATTTTCAGCTTTTCTTCATAGGTGTTTCATCTCTCTAATCATTTTTGTGGCCTTCCTCTGGATCCACTCCAGCATTGTTTCTACCAAGGAGCAATTCCAGTAGATCTCAAATACTTAAGTCTTTAAGACAGATGTTACGAACAGGGCAACATTTACAATAAATATATTGTGTCCATGGTGTACTAGCAAAGCAGACAGGAAAAAACTTCTAAATAGACTTTAGGGCATTCCTGTGTCTGCTCAAGAGATACATGGTTGAGAAAGGAAACAGTTGTATATAAAAAAGACATTGCAAGTCAACAGAGTGTTCCTTGTGTTCATTCACCCATAAGCACTGGTTCTTTCAGAAATGATTCATAGGTCAGAACAGGTCATACTGTTTTCTTTAGAAATGCCAGTTTTGAAAGTTCTTACGCTAGTAATTTGAGCTGAGATTACCCCTGTAAAAAGAGTCCTGATTTGAAAAACAGAATGTGTGAATAAAAGTACAGTAGGCCAGAGTCCAGATATGTATTTCTGATTATTGTTCAGGGTCTCATGCTTTTCACAAATTTAAGATGGCAATGGTAATTTCAGATTCTCTATAAGGCTAAATTAGTGGTAGTCTTGTCCCAAATCTGGATTCTCTACCCAGTGTACAAAACACAATCAACACAGAGTCGAGATGTTTCTTTTATTCCAGTTATGCACAAAAAAAAAAAAAGGTGCTGGGTAATAGTTCGCAAAGCAAGCACATGTTTTGAGAAATATGCCAGGTCTTATATACAAAATAACAACAAAGAAGAAAATACAGTGAAGATTGGCGAGATCATGCCTATCTTTACATATGAAAGCAGAAATTTGCCATTCTCTTATATTTAGGATGTCAGTCCACCAAGGTCTGATGGTTTCTTCAAGCCAGGAACAGCCTATGAAATCCCACCTGGTTGTGACTGTTAACCCTTTTCTTCTGACAATATTAGTGAGATACAGATCTTCTTTATATTTTCTGATACAGAAACCATTTTGATGACAGTGCTTTTCTGTTTCTGAAAAGATTTCTAGCATTTGAGTCAGTGTGTGACTAGCAGTCTAGAAACAACTTCATAATACAAAATTAATTCAATTAAAATGTTGCTTTAACATTTTAATATTTTCAAAATACTTTGAAGTCATTATTCCTCTGAAGCATGTGTATTGACTTTCAGTAACCCCTAAAGAGTTACTCCTGCTCATCAAGGTGAAAATATGCCCTAATGTGTTACATCTAATTGTCTTTTTCCTTCTTCTTTTTCCTTAGCTAACTGATTATTATTGAGATGTTAATGAGGACAGAACAGAATATTTAAAATAAAATAAAATCAGAAAATGAATTAGTTTACCACTTAAAACAGTCTGTCAATATCATTATATGGCAAGGCAAGATATAGTGCACTTATAGTAACTCTTCTTACAAAAAATAGTGTAATTTTAGAACTCTTCATCTGTCATATTCACCTCAGGAAAAAAAAGGATTTCTTCAGTCCAGAATGAATTAGAGCAATTCCAGTATTGTCTGTGCTGCCTTTAAGAAAGGAGCACTTGGCTTCCATTTTGATAATGTGAAATCTTTAACCTGGGAAATGTCAAACTGGTTGTTTCTTTCCCAGATATTACCCAGGTGATTTTTTCCCCAGTTCAATTCTAACCTTGCTGTTGGTTCACTTTAACAGAATTTTACCAAACAATCTTCATGTTCTTCTGCCCAGCATTTGATCTTTCTTTAGTTTTCCTAAAATGAAAACAGCGAAATCATCTGTGTTGTTTGGCTGGCACTTGTCTCCTATACAGCCATGAGATCAAAACCAACTATTATTTTCACCACTGAGGTAAGAATTAAAGGAAGAAAAATGTAGTGAGCAAAGTACAAGAGATACTAACTTTCTGATACCTTTTCTGATAACTTTAGATTTATTGTCTCCAACTTCAGATCCGAAGCTAAAGTTATATGTGCCTGTTGGTAGGTAGGCTCAATCTCTTTCAGGTTTTGCATTATGTTGCTATAGATCACATCTATTTGAACCTTTTTTGTTTGTTTGTTTTGGTTTTTTTCACAATTCCAGATGAGGTCAGCTAAGTTATTTGTGTATTTTCATGATGCCACCTTGATACACATGACACTGTGTCATACAGAGAGGATAGCAATAACATATGAACACATGTTCAGGTTATGTTTGAAGCACTTTCAGTAGTGTAGATCTTTTTTCTCATCCAGATAGTACCAGTCACTAATTCACTAATTTTCATAATTTAATAGCTTATTTATCAAATTAATCTAAGAGAAGGCAAGGGTTTATAAAGCAGAGCTAAACTACTGTTTCTAAACTTTTTAGAAGTTTCCTTTTTTTTCCCACTCTTTTCCCCACCTTTAACTGGGAAATAAATACATTTCATTATGTCCTCTTTACATAAAGCAAGAAATTCTATACCAATTAAGCTTCTGTGTATGTGTTTCTGTTTTTGGTTGTTTGTTTTTTGATTGGTTGGGTTTTTTTATCTAGTTATTTTTTCATGAAAGTATCCTACTACCTCACATGAATTTGCCCAATTAATTTTTATCACCTATAGGTAAACTTCTTTGGCAGACTTCCTTCTCTAGTCTCAGAAGGATACCTTCTCTATTTCTCAGTGCTGTTTTCCTTGTAGAACTTTTCCCTTTATATTAGCACAACCTAACATTTTCTTGAGACAAATCCTGAAGATTATGTATTTTGCTGTTTCCCAAAGACTGATCTTATAGCTAGCTTAAATAAAGGGTTTCCAGTTTCTTTGGCTTGAACAATTTACTGATTTTCCTGATATTACTTAGTAAATCACACATGGTCTTGTATTATCCATCAGTAAAACTTGTAAGTAGATCTGTGAATTTTTCAAACTCAATGCAACTTGAAAATATCTCATAAATTCAGATTTAAAAAAATTATTTCCAATTTTTTAGTTTGAGACTCCTTAGATGACATCAGTTAAGAGAATACAAGCAGGAGTTTTTAGGGCTTTTTAAAAATT
>JANHGL010006899.1:0-16745 GCA_024611195.1 Ceyx melanurus
CTTTGTTTCTTTCAACTAAAAGTATTTAATTTTATTTCAAGATGCATAATTATTCTTTGTTGGTTTGGGGTTTTTTTTCTTAGTTCTTAAGTCTGTTTTAAAAGAGCCTTTACAAAATAAAAAGTGGAACAATGAAGCATCCATGATTTTAAAAAGCAGCCAAGGCAATTCAAAATCTTCACAACACTTTAAGTTTTATATAATCAACTTCTGTTTTCTAAATGAAGGTGATTGGTGAATCCAGCCAAAATGTGCTAATTGATTCTTCTGCTACTACAACTTACAATGAACTTGCTGTTACCAGGAATGATTTTGCCCTTTTCACTCTCAACATTTGAAGAAATTTTAGAAGCATTTAATCTTTCACCTAATTACATGCTTGTGTATTCTTTCTGTCTCAGTCTTCTGAGTTCCCAAATTCTTCCTTACATAGCAAAAATACTAATTTCCCTTTGAGAACATGGAAACCTTAATCACTGCGGGTTGTGCAACAAAGACCTCCAGAAAAAACCTTCTTTCACCAAAAGAACCTACAGCTCTTAGGCAACACTCTCAGATCTCCTGCCCCCATGAGGCTCTGAGGACACTGGGGTGGCACTGCCTCCCCAGATTGCACCCTGGAGAGCTGCATTGTACAGAGTTACTGATACCTTATCTGACCTGTACTGATGTGTCTCAATTAGAGTGTGCAGCTGTGGCCAAGGCAAGGGGAAACGAGGCTTAACAGTGCACAATACAGAGGACTCTTATTTGTCGAACAGGAATAATCTGATTTTAACAGTGAAATGTCCTGAAAGATGGAATATAAGAGACTGGTCTCATTAACCCTCTTAACACATTACATTTTATTATATAATGTGACACATCAATAGAGTACAGAGCTAGCTGATGAAGTGGAGTAATTTTTAGAGTAGCTCAGATTGCATGTCAGCTGACTATGACCTCCAAGGGCCATCTCAGAGCAGAGGTTATATTGCTACTTATGTATCTAGATGTATTTATTTGAGGGTGTGTAAGTCCTCAGGAGTAAGGCACTCAGTGAAAAGGAAGGTTACTCTATAAACAGCAGACCACTCCATAGATTAATTCACCAAAAATTTTCAGGTCCTGTTTTGTGATTTAAGGCTCTGTATAGCAAAACAATGACTTGTGAATACTGTTGAGTCTCCACATTGCTCAATGGCCACATGACTCAAGGGAGACTGTCGTTCATTCCTCTCAAAATGTGTGATTCCAACCCTGGTGAGGCCTGTACCCAGCAGGAACCTAATGCTGTGGAGGATGTGGCACCTACTGGAGCTGTGAACTAGAGAAGGAGTGTGCTCATGATTTTTCAAGCTCAGGGCCATGTAGCACACAGAAGCCTGCAACACTGAAAGGCAGACATGAGCTAAAGCCAACAATACACACATGCTCCTAGCAATGCAATCCAAGTGGCATCATGTTTAAGAAAATATTTATTTAAGAACTGCTGAAATTAATTAATTTCCTAACCTTGCGCAATTTGCTTTATCTCAAAACAATGAATAAATGCTGCTGGCACAGATATGTCATTGCCAGAGCTCAAGCTTAATGTACATGCCTACATGCATGAGCTTGTTTTGCTTCTGCACCCTTGGTGCAGCTTTCTTCTGCGTATGGGGACATTGAGCTCTCTTCCATCCCCAGGACCTCCATGATCAGCCATTTTACTGTACTCACCCCTCACTGCTTTTACACATTCATCCTCAACCCCAGTCCCTTTGGCTGATGATGGTCTTTGTCTGGTGAGCACCTGGCAGGAGTGCTATGAATTTTCCAAGTGTGTCATGTTTGTTCCCTCTCCTGTTTCTACCTCATTTTCTCACTTCTGCCTTTTCTATTTTTCACTTTTGACATGGTTGGCTTTCTTTTGTCTCAAGCATCCTCAAGCACATTTCCTTTCCATCTGCCTCTTGACTGTATTTCCTAGGCAGAATGTTAAAACACAGACACATAAGCACTGATTTTTTCTGCCATTTATCTGACTTTTATTTCTCATTCTGTACTTCTAAGAACATACTTTTGGTTTTTTATGTTTTTGGTTTGTTTTTGTTTTTTTTTTTTCTCTTCCTCTCTTTCAGTCAGGTGATCAACTACATCCTTTAGGAAGGAATAGGTTGCCTCTATACTTCTGCTGCAAGCCAGAAGTGGATCTATCAGCAAAAGGCAAAGGGTGGCCTGTTCTAGCTGCAGAACATGTGATTAAATAGTAAAGAAATATTTGCATAAAGAAGCTTTCTTCATGAATGTGCAAGCTTTGGCTTCTTTCTTCACTCCTGCATGCACTGATTCCACAAAGGAAGCCATCTTCAAGCCCATTTCTCATCCCATCATCAATCATTTCTAGTCATGAGGAAGTTGTGTTCACTCCTTGTTCCAACCCTCTTGTTTTCTTATCCTTGCATCCTTCTTAACCCCTGCCAGACAAAACATTACTGTTGTTGCTCCTCAACTCAAATGGCTGAGAGCAGAGCTCACAAGGATAGATTTCTAGATCTCTGCCCAAAGTGAGGTTATTAATTAATCCAGTCTGTTGCTGAAGGAGCTCTGTAAGTAACCATTATACACAACATTGTGAAACACAACAACATTCAAAGACGTTATTATGAATCCCCCCCTATCCCCTAGTTTGGACCCTCTATCAGTCTATCATTTGAGCAGGCTGTCATTCAAGCATCGCAGGGAGTAACAAATGTCTTTAGGGTACAGAAGTTGCTCATGGGCCTTCCCAGGCATGATGTGAAGGAAAAGAATTTCCAGAGCAGGCTCTTGATCCTCTGAGCAGATCAGGAAATCAAAATCCTTTTTAGACAGGATCTCATTTCATACTTATTTTTCCTGAGCTTAGGAAATAGGGGTGCCTTCTGGAGACTACAGGAGTTGGTAGTTTGCAATAACTTTGAGAAGGACCCTTGCTCCTTCCTTTGGGGAATTGGCACGACTCATTTCAGTATAGTCCTGTAGTTTAAATCTGTGTGTGAATGGTAAAAACAAAAACAGAACAAAATTTAACAGATGAAAATACCACCAAGCAACCATGGGAGCCTTGTCACGAGGCAATGGGAAGACAGGGAGGCTTCTGCAGGACAGTTGCCCTAACTACTGTCCTCCATGCACTTCCACCTGTATTGAAAAAAATCAAAATGTGAATCTTCAGTTTCTATCTGAAATTTGACCATTTATTTTTTCTGTCTATATTTGAGATCAGGGAAATAGGATCTGAAATGAATTATATTTCTCCATACCCCTTATAGGGTGTGTCCAGGCTCCCAGTCTGGAGAAAAGCCAAGAGCATCCTAATGTATGAGTCATTCAGGACAGATAGTCTGTACTAATAAACTAAACAGGGCCAGACTCAAACCTGAGTAGCAGCTTTCAGCTGTCCTTATTATTGAAACATTAGAAGAGGCCCTGTCAGGATTTTCATTCTTGAGAGCACAGGCTGCAGCAGGAGAGGAACAGGAGTAGCTCACGGTTTGTCCATGCTGGCCACTTTCCCCGGGAACAGCTTGAATGTGACCATCCATCTTTGGCAGTGAGCAGGATGAAGCTGTATGAATACACTACTGTGCCACTCTATCTGCCCTGAGGGCTAGAGAAACAATTTTCTTCACTAGAATAGATGTAGGCTCTTGATTTGCTTTAGGTGTGTTCTGGTATGCATAAAGAATCATGTTCTTCAAGGGCACTTAATTTCTGAAACCTAAAGAGCCATAGGCAAGGAGATAGGTACCTAGTCACACCAGCCAAGAGAACGGTGCTATTGGGCATGCAAGATAGCACAGCTACTGTTGACTAAGATTTTGCCAGAAACTGTAATTGCTTTTGGTATTTCAAGTGTCTCAGCAGGTTAGACAGGATTTTTTTAAAACTATTTTCTTGCAGATAAGCACCTGAAACTGTGTATTCAGCACTGAAGTTCCTTAGTTCTATTTTGGGTCTGGTTTGGGTATCTTTGTGTAATGGATTGGTCAGTTCACATTTAGATCTAACTTGAAATTCTGCTTGCAGTGTATTTCCTGCACAGTGCTGGCCTGGCTTGTTGGCAGCATATCTCCTGCGGTGGCATTAAACTAGTGCTTGTTTTGTCCTTTTCAAACCATGAGTAACCCTGTAGAGCAGGTCTGCATGCTGCAGAAATGAGCAGTAAGTGAGATTTCAAACAATGTTCATGGCAGGTTTTGAAGCAGCACTGAACCTCTAGACATGATGTCCTTCCTGCACTAGAATGGCTACATTTGCAGGACAGAGCTCACTGGGAGTCTTCACCTGCAGATCTGTACAGCCTTTGCTTCTGCTAATGGTTTACACCACTTTGTCCAGTTGCTGGATGATACTGGGAAGGGCTCATCACCTTTTATAATGGCAGAGCTAAATAAATCTCAGAAATCTTGTGAACTGTTAATATGACATCCTTATCCCACCTTTAAGCAAACTTTCACACTAAAGTGGATTATTGACCTATCCAGTTATCCTGATTCCTGAAGCCCATTGTAAAATGTCTGACTGATTGCTTTGAGTATTGTCAACATCTACTTCTACCTTCATGGTATTTGATTGTTTTAAATACACTATTATATGCAACAGATTATTCTCTTTGGATAATTTTTTTCCCTGTTTTCTGGTGGGGGAATTTGAAACCAATTGTTATGCCTCAATTACATACGATGTTTAAAATCTCATTGAGTGAAACTCAGCGGAATGCCTTTGTCAGCTGAAGCAGAAGTTGGGAGAGAAGAGGAGCCCTGCCATACAGACAGAAATAGGATCTGGATAAAAACGCATACTTTTCCCAAACTGTGATTCTGCTCCTCTTAATGTTAACAGAAGGTTTTTTTCCATTGCCTGAAGGGTGACAATTATCAGTTCCTAGATGAGAGATAGCATATTTTTATGTGTAGTTTTTATAACAGCACTTTTCAAATAACAGCATGACTATGATTTTGAAATGCACTCTATCCTCATGTTGAGTAATGCTGATGAAAAACAAGCAGGAGACCATTCTTTGTTGATAATGTCCTTGTGAGCAAGTGTGCAGAATACAGACCTACTCTATGAATTTAGGCTTCAGTCAATTAGTCACAGGTAAGAGGAGGACACTGGATTATTTGGGGAAAGCCAATAGAATTGAAATTGATATTTGAGAACTCATACATTAAATACTAAAATAATTTAAATACTTACGTAGTCCAGCTTTGAGCCTGTCATGGACAGCACCTCACATATATGCAAAATTGTTTTGTGGGAAATGCCCTGATGTAACCTGACACTATGACGGACCATATAAGTGGTTTCAATAAATATTCCTTTTCAGGGACGCAAATTATCAAGTTCCTATTCCAGATATGTGTCTATTTAACGCATGTCAGATAAGGGTCATATGAGGTTTTTTTTCATGGCAACATAGAGGTCTTGCATTCCCAGATATCAAATTCAAGTGAGATTGCACTGTATATCATGGGCCAAATTATTTTCCAAACATATACCAATGTCTTCCTCATCTCAAATAAAACACATGTGTGTAGTGCTAAAACAAAACAGAATAACATTCTGAAATCTCCTGTTTTCATGTTATGCCATCTTTGTATGCTCCTTCTCAAGTGTAAGCAGCTAAAATGGCAATGGCTCTGGTTTGCCTCCTTAATTGCTAATTGCCTCCTTAATTGCTAATTCTCTAATGGGATAGAAGAAACAGTGTGGCACATTAATACAAAACAACTGCACATTTGAGTATGGACATGTACAATCATTCAGAAACTCAATGAATGATCTGTGGACATGCTGCCCAAAATCAACCTTTCATTTGGATTTTGGATAATATATCAGATGCAATATGAATGTTATCACCTTAGAAAAATAGTTTTTATAACAGTGAAATTATTGTGGCTTATGTTTTGTTTTAATTTTTTTGGGGGTTTTGGGGTTTGGTGGGGTGGGTTTTTTTGTGGTTTTTGTTTGTTGGGTTTTTTATGGAGGAGACAAAGGGAGATAAACAATCCTTTCTAAACAAACTACAACAGTTATACAGCAGGTGAAAGATTATGAACAGAGATGGTTAAATAAGACTTTCTTTAATGGCACAATATTGCAGAAATAACAGAGTTATTTAAGAGAAGCAGAATCATGCACCCCACAGATCTCTGGAGAGTTGTTGACAGTAAGTACAATATTCTCTTCATGGCAATGTCCTGCTTTATTATTAACAGGCAATCTCATTAATTAATCACAGCTATAAGTGTATGCAACACAATTGCTTTTAGGAAGTTACTTTGTTATTTACAGAATTGGGAGAAGCCAGTGACATCTCAACATTTGCAAAGAGTCAACCTTCTCCACCAAGAGCAAAAATACTGCCTTAAAATAGATGTGATATCCCAGCTATGACTCATGGCAAAGTGTTTTTATTTTCCTCTACAGTCATTAAACAGCTATAATAACTAAACAGTCTGAAAAGGAGATCAAGCTTGCAAGAAGCACAGGTAGCAAAAGCAAAAGCTTGTTGCCCTTCTCATAAACAATGACCAGGATGTATTGAGTTGTCAGATCTTGCAGGTGCCTCCTCTTGGTGAGTGCAAGTAGTTGCACACTTAATAGCTGTATGGAGATCTGTTGAAAGCTAGGGAAATGACAAGATGCTCTTTGCTAGCAATGGGGCTATAGGAGGAAATGTTCAAGAGAAGTTTTTGGACACCCTAATGGTGAATTTCCCCACGTATCAGTATAGGCTGGGTGCTGATCTGTTGGAGAGCAGCTCTGGGGAAAAAGACCTAGGGATCCTGGTGGACAAGAGGATGTTCATGAGCCAACAATGTGCCCCGTGGCCAAGAAATCCAATGGCATCCTGGGATGCATTAAAAAGAGCATAGTCAGCAGGTCGAGGAAGGTCCTCCTCCCTCTCTACTCTGTGCTAGTGAAGCTCCCTCTGGAATACTGTGTTCAGTTCTGGGCACCCCATTTCAAGAAGGACAGAGAGCTACCGGAGAGATTACAGCACAGGATGATTAGGGGAGCGGAGCATCTCTCTTCTGAGGAGAGGCTGAGAGAGCTGGAGGAGACTGAGGGGGGTCCTCATCAGTGTCTATAAATATGTTAAGGGTGAGTTTAAGGAGGATGAAGCTAGACTCTTCTCAGTGTCATCCAATATTAGGACCAGAGGCAATGGGTGCAAGTTGGAGCACAAGAGGTTTAGGGTAAGCACAAGGAAATACTTCTTCACGGTGAAGGTGACAGAGCACTGGAATGGGCTGCCCAGGATGGTTTTGGAGTCTCCTTCTCTGGATCTGTTCCTGGGTGATTTGGTCTAGGTGATCCTGCTCAGGCAGGGGGATTGGACTAGATGATCTATTTTCCTTCCAGCCCCTAACATTCTATGATTCTATGAATTTCACATAGGGCAAAATGTTTGCACCTATCAACTGACACATATCACAGTCAGCTGGCTGGCTTCCACATGGGATGTGCTGGCACTACAGGTAAATTTTGCATATTCAAAACTATCAAACTACCTGAAAACCCTGCTTTGCTGTTCCCCTGTTACTTTGAATATCTTTGATCTGCAGCAGAACAGAATGGATATTTGCACTAATGTATCACATGAGCATATGAGACCCCTGTGTTGAAAGGGGGCTCAGGCTTCAGTCCATAAGGATTCCAGAAGTTCCACATTACAACTGTGAAACACAGCTCTGTCCCAAAGTTGTCTTTCCAAGGGTAGTCTCTAGCACAGCTCTTTGCATGGTGCTTACTTTTAATGAAAACACGAAGACAGCTGTAATTTACCATGTGTTGAATTCCATGAGCTGGGATTGATTGATAGATTGATCCATTGACTTGGACAACTGCCTTCAAAATAATAAAATTATTTGAAAAGTCATTATTGACTCAGATGGCAGTATTCAGGAGGTTTTCAGTGGAGACAGGGTGGCATTTAGCCTTGTTGTGGTATCCAAAACCAGCTTGCTCTGCTGTTTTCACTAGGTGTGTCTTTCTTCATTGTTATCAAGGAAGGACTGGGACAGCAGACTATCCACTTGTCTAGTGCTAGCAGCTCATCATGGAAATGTGATGATTGTACTTGGCATAAGTTGCTCTGTACCTGCCACACTAAGTCTGTAACACTATCATTTGATACAATATCAGCTGAGACCCTGATTTTCCTGGCCACCACCAGTTGTTGAAACAGTGTAAAACAGGAGTCAGATTCTGCATTTATGTGTTATACACACTTCTTGTCAAAAAGAGAAAGGCAAGTGGGTGGTTTTAGCTGAATTTTAGGGCAGCTGGATGCAGGGACAAGCCACATTAACACTCCAAGGAGGAAAGGACTGTACTGACAAATGGACCTTCTCTGTATGTGCTTCTGTCACCAGGGGAAGTTCCTCTGTTTGTACAGCTATACAATTCCTGCATATGTGAGGATGAACCAGGTTAGCTGGTTGAATATGTGCCCCAGTGCCAGCAGTTGCTTTCAGCTCCAGCACTGCCATGCTATATGACCATGGTTCTGTAATGCAAATTGCACCCAGTAGGAGCAATAAGGGACCCACAGGTTTTGTAAATGAAGCTGAACAGGGAAGTTCAACTTGTGTTCTCATTTTTGACAATATGAAGCTTCACCTGCTGCTGCTGAAAATGCCACTGTTATTGTGCTGTTTGTGGTCATGCTCAGACAAGCCTGAGTCTCTCTGAAGGAGGATTGAGATGTGGAAAACATTTTATTCCCTGCTCATTGCTGGAACCCAACCCCTGGGTAAATGGGATATCCCAACAACCCTCCACTGTCCCCCAGGATACACAATTAGAGGAGCCTTTCTTCCATGAGTGTAGGCTATTTTCTCTGGTAACCTCGATAGAAATTAATGATGCTATTAAGAAAAGCCTGCTTTGGGATCAATATGGTCAAAGCTCTCAAAGGACTGTTTTGTAAGGCAGCTGTGTGAAGCTAAGCCTATGAAGCAAATACATCATCAAGGAGTAGGCTGAGGCCTGAGAGTGAGGGGTGAGCTACAAGGTTTTGCTATAAGAATGTGGACATGAGTGCCCAGTAACCTAAACAGCCCAGGAAAGACTGAAAGAAGTTAAAAATAGATTTCCTTAAATCCAGAGGCACATTATATTTAAAACACACATTCACAAAAATGAACTTCTATATTCAGTAGCTGCTATACTATGAGATCTTTGCAATTAAGTATTCCATTATAAACAGTAATGGATTACATCAACTATGTTTATATCTGTCTTTCTTTAATGTTAAAACATGATTAAAATATAGTTATAATAGTCCTTATTTTCAACATGGTAATAGCATTTCAGTTAAATAACTATTATTCTATGTTCTCTGTCTCATGCCAGTAAAATTTTCATCGTGATGAGAAAATTAAGAACATGTGATGTACTGTATGTTTGATTCATAATTAGAAACAAAAAAAAATTATTCACGAAAGTACCAACAATAATTTAACGGGCCTGTGTTCTAATATTCACTAGAGCATTTTCAGTTACAACTTTGATGATGCAATAAAGGGTGCACCCACAAAATTGTCTGAAAAAAAAGATTGCCTGGTATTTGGAGGACAGAATTAAAAATTAAAAAAAAAATAAAAATCTTTCTACACTGGAAAACGACTAAAAATGAGAAAATAACATTTAATAAAGATGGATTTGGTATGCTATAGTTATGAAGCAGAAGTCAGTGTAAAATGCAAAATGGGTAGGCAGTGGTCTTGCTACAGAACACGAGGGTTTTAGCAGAGCCAACAGTGTAAAACTATTGCAAAAATGGCAAACATATACTATTAAATATTAGCCAGAACATCTGCCAAAAGTCATGGTAACTACTGTATTTGCTTGGGTGAGTGTTTCAGATGGGGTAAATTTTCTACACTTGGACTCAACACTTAAAGTTTTAAATTAATAAGAGAAAGTCCAAAGAAGCTCAGAGATAGCAATGAGAGAAAATGCAGCTTGTCAAATGCTGAATTTTCTCTGACTCAAAAAAAAATAAATAAATATCCAAACAACTGACTAGGGACATACTAGCTATACCTGGAACAAATGACAAGAATAAATTGTTTTCCAAATTTAGTAAGAGTTTGGTAAGATGTAACTGGGTTAACTAAAAGTCAGGAGAAAAGAAGTCTCTAACTGAAGAGGTAGTTTGTATCTGAATAGATTACTTATTATAACTGTGGCAGCCATGTCTTTCCCATCCCTATGTATCTGTTCCAGACCAAATATTATCTGTGATGCTGTGGTTATGCTTGATAGCAAGGGAATATAACTGGAGTCCTTTCTAGTTCTATTTTTCTATTATTTTTAGATCAATTGAACTGTTAACAGTGCAAAACCTCCCCTGCCATGTTATCCAGAACACTTAATCTGCAAGTTTTTATTTTTAATTTCCTTCCTGTGTATACTGCAACCATTTTTTTATTTTAGTAATAGCAGTTATTATCTATAGGATGAAGTTAAAATCTTTTGCTTATTGCTTTCCAAACTCCTTACAAAGTTGAAGTTATTGTTTGCCTTATTTAGAAAACAGAAGACAGGCACAAGAAGGTTATGGGATTGTTGAGTGTTCACAAAGTACACTGGTAGTAAAAATGGGCACATAACCCAGAAAACATGTCTCCCAGGCCTTTCTCTAGCTTCCAGACCACAGTATTTATCCAGCAAATTATGCTGATGAAGATGAAGCACTCAGTTCACAGTTCTGATACAGCTTGTTTTTTCTTGCAACATGAATAAACTAACTCTCTGAATGCAGAGAGTTAAGTCCTGGCTGGTGAAGCTTCAAGGTTAAATCCATTCCATGAATCTCTTGTTGAAAGCTTATCTCTCAAAATGTAGGTTCTTCAACAATCTGAGGATTAGGGCCACAATGTTAAAACATAACTTTCAGTTTTTTCCCTCTGGCCAAAAACATGTTGTGATTCTGAAACCATCTATGATTAGATTTGGTAAAGTAAGAATACTTGATGTTAACACAAACTAATATTGTCTAATTAATTAAACTACCTTATAATTCAATATGCAATATAATATGTTTTCTCACACTATTATGTTTTCACAGAGCTGACACTCATTGTAAAGGTTACTGTCTTTCTTTTCAATACAAAAGCTAACTGTAAAAGCTGAAATCTTTCTGGGAATTTGTTTGGATACACAAAGAACATACAAGTCTGTTCTTCAATTTTCAGTGCTTTCTGAGCTTCATATAAAGAGTTTTTTGTCATCTTCCTCAGTTATATATGCAGTACTGGGTCTTCCAGGGTAGCAATTTATTTTGCTGCTTTCTCACCATCTTTTTTAATTGCAGATGTACAGTATGATAAAGCATCAATTATTTTGCAAGAGTGTTGCAATGTGTAGATTCCCATGTTCCTCAGTAGTGCTGTTTTATAAAGCGTTCTGTTCAAGAGCAAACCAGGTAAATGGCATGAAATTGCTGCCTTTAGGTGTTCTGTTTTTTTCAGTGCTGTGGAAATAGCTATGTCACACTTTAGAGAAAATAGCTTGGCTACCTTCATTAATTATTGTTGACTTGATGTGACTGTCTGTGTTGGAAAAAACCCCATCTGAAACAAATGAATGATGAATGAACAGATGAATGATGGATATTCTTTATATATTCAGAAGTTTAGGTTCTGATCCAGTGACCTTACCATACTACTTTATCTTCCTTCTATCTTCTCCTTCTTCCCTTCTTCCTGTGTAAATTGAAAGCAACCTGGGCTTGACAAAATTTTTAAAATAGCCATATACTATAGTCTAGACAAAGTAATTGCAGAGACTCCAAAAAACAATTCGTTCAGTCTTCTAGTTGCAATTATTTGCCCCATGCTTCAGGAAAAAAAAAAAGTCTGTAAGAAAAGATTACAATACAGTATGTTATTGAGCAACCGATTAGAACCTGCTTCCTAGAGATGTCAGAGCAGACAGTGACAGATAAATCTAAATGCATTAGTCAGGATAAACAGACCTTGGAATGGCCACACACACATATTCACACCTCTTACTGGTAGTGTTGCTAATAGGAAGATCAGCATAAACATGGATCAACACAATATGGAGGGGAAAAGAAGCATTAAAGTATCAGCAACATTTAGAGTGATTTGACAATTTTCAGTGTGTTTATGGCAGCAGGAGGTGGTGTTCCATGAAGATAGCATGAATGCATACTAGAGTGTTCAGGGCAGTATGAATATGCCCACAGCAGAAGAGCTTCAGTGCTGGGAATAAATATGTCTTAAGAAACAAATCACATATTTGTGTACCTGTTTAACTTTGGTCAAATAATATCTGTAATATGTCTTGCAGGTTATATGAGTAATAGTTTTTCATGTCATAGATCCAGGTTATAAATAAGTTTTAAAGAGCATTTGTTAAATAATTTAAATCCCTCAATGTTTCAGGGAATCAGTTGTTAAATTATTTTTTTTTCTACACTATTCACTCAGTCTTAATAAAGCACTTAAAGTGTTGGTCTAACTAACTTTACCCCACCGATATTGTAACAGTGTGCTACTGTACATGCCCCAGTCCTGTTCAGCCTTTCTGATAGTATTTGGCTCAGAACTTATCCATTGGTAGTCCTGTTACCAAGACATCCCTTTCTGTGGTTTGTAATTAGTGTTTTATGAGCAACATTGTTGTTTTCTGTACTCATTTATGAAATTTTACATGTGATCTAAATATTATCAAGAACTAAATGTGATATAAGTGTGAAATCACCCACCATTTGAGTCTGATCATAAGACTATCTAATTATAGACCAATTTAAAGTGTGGAATTGCCTGGCACTGCTAAGATCAGCTTCATTTATTTATGTAGGTGAAGGAAAATGTCCCTCTGTTTGCAATAGGTGTCTGTCTGCATTTATCCAGTCTTCCTCCTGCAGGACACTCCACCACTTTGTAAGCCTTGGAACTAGCTGGGTTTTCTTAGGGAATGCCAAGAAGCAGAGGAGGGGAGTGACAGGGGCAGTTGCCATGCAATGAGTCAGGGAGGCACTATGGAAAGTGCTGCTAAGTCACGGCACAGGAAAGGCATGTGCTGGGGCCAAGTGTCCACAGGACTTCCTAGGTTCAGCTGTGTCTGGGCACACATGTCCTGGCAGACATGTTCCTGCTGACTGTGCTAATGGATGAAGAAGGGTGGGCCTGCTCAGAGAGAGGGTGCATGGGGTGACCCCAAAGATAGGGGAGATGGTTTTATCAAAGTCTCACAGAGACAGGTCTCACCCCTTCCTCCTATAGGACAAACTTTGTACATGCCCCCTTTCAGCAGAAGGACCAAGGCAGGCTGTGGTTTTCCTGTGTGTACCTCCTTTCAGAAAGAGTAGCCTGCTGCATCTGTTCTACTGCTGCTGAGCAGCTGCAGGAGGACACAATTTCCATCACTGTCTAATCTCTCAGTTTCTGTTAGCCACTGGGAAGGAATAAGAACAGAAAGTATTTTCTTCAGTGCAGGGTGCATTTTATCAGCAGAACTGAAACCACCAATGTCAAGTCTGAAAAACAAAGTGCTGATAAAGGTAAAATATAGTTCAGTATAGTAAAATATAATTCATATTACTAATGATGCATAAATTGATGCAGCATGTTAATATTTCAGAGGCTTGGGTGGCTGTACTACTTCTGATACAGTAAGACCACCACTTGGGTCTGGAGCACAAGTAGAGCCACAACTCTTGTGTGCTCTGAGAGGGTCAGGTTGCTTTTCTCAGCCTATTTATCTGCAGTCTGTAGGCACCTTGGGAGGCTGGAAGATGGCCAGAACTGGGAAAGGAAGCACTGAATATTGTAAGAATTTCATTTTTTCACAGAGGGATCTTTATACAGCTAGCAGTAGGACTTCTCAGGATCAGGACTCCTCTGGCCTGATAGTGATTACATCTCTCATGTGAGCAGTTTATTAAAATCAGTGTGACTGTCCAGCTACTTGCACAGTTCTGTGAGCGGTTGGCCCAAGAGTGCCCTTTAGCATTATGTGCTCTTGGGCTTCTCATTTGATGCAAAGGGTGTCTCAGCCCCTCATGGCAATCTGACGCTTTGGAGTAGTAGGTCTGGGTGGGGAGTGCTGCCAGACTCATGCACCCTAGAGGGCATCATCCAGCCTTACTGCCAGGCTCACAGTATAGGAGGGAGACGCATCTAATCTCAAAGTTAGCCCTGAAGCTGCCCTTACCACAGTATCTACCTAAACCGTGATTCCCTTGTCTCTAAGCTTTTGCATACAAATTCATTTTTTCAGATTTTTTCATCAAAACCTGATCAATTAGTGACAAAGTGGTTCTTTAAAAAGTGATTACTTTTTCAGTTAAAGGAAGTTTTCTCTTAAGGAATTTGTTCTGCTAAGCAGCAGAGATGTGAAAAGCACATCAGAGATCTGCAGAGTAGGAGCATGGTCAACAGCTTCCTGCAGCAGTGAAAGCACCAATAGTTAATATGTGGGAACTAGGCCAGGAAGCCAAAAGTATATTCCCATGTTCATATGAAAAATCCTCATATCACATAGCAGGGACCATTAAAAAAAAATCTACTGAGAATCACAAATTTGATGCAGCTTCTGTAATTAGGAGTTGCATGAGCATACAATGTCTCATATTTAAAGGATGAGTAATAAACCAAATTCCTGCAAGTAACTGCAAGTCCAAAATCTTCCTCAACTTCTGAGCAGTTCAAACATGCTTTGAACATGCCTTGCTCAACATGTTGAAAACAAAAATGCTTACAGCAAATTTGACCAAAAAAAATATATAATTCTTTGAACAGTAGATGTATGCAAGCACCGCTCTTGTCTGGATCTGCTTTTTAGACATGATGCTTTCCAAAATTGAGGAGGAAAGTGGCCTGTTAGAGTTCACTTCTTAAAAATGTTCCCCAAAGTCTGGCCTAGGATTTGGCTTTCAGGCACTCACACAGTGCACAGAGTGCTGGAGGTCTGTGCTGCATCTCTCTGCAGGGTGACTGCTTCAGCCCCCCTCCCGCCTGCTTCTTGGGGCTTGTTTGATTTGATTTTGCTAAGCACTGCTGCTTTCGGTTCCTCTACAATAGCAGAGCTTGTGTACAGAAAGGTCAACCTCAGGTCAAGCCAGAATCTTTTATCTTTTTTTCAAACCTGGTATGCAGACAAGCCTTATCCTGTAGAGATAAAGTGAATTTAGGTATTTTTAAAAATATACTGGAAAATGTTAGAAATAATTACTAGACCGTAAGCTTTTGGATCCTTTCTTTTTTATGTGAGCATCATTAATATGTTGTAAATGAAGACAAAATGTTAATCATCCCCAAGAACACAATAACATACCACATCTGGATCAGAGTGGGTTTATAAAAAGCATTATAAAAATGAGATGACAGGATTAACCATTGTAACTGAAGAAAATAAAATCCATATTTTCTTACTGAATGTGAGCTGCACTTTTACCATATTGGGCAATATGAATCTTTATTTTCAGTTGCTAGTAAGAATCGAACCAAGTATTTATTTCCTGATTTTAATTTCAAGGCTGATCAGTTTAATCATCTCCTGTGATGACCCAGAGTGCTCCGTGGTGGTGATGGTTGTTGTTTAGGTGAATACTTCCCTGAGAGTTTTGGGCCAGAGGCAATGTCATGTGTTGTACCCCCTCCTGTGCCTCGTTGTGCATCTCAAGTCTGTGTCCAAGGGCAACTTCTTTCTTCCTGGGTATCCGCATATTTCTATGTGTTTCATGCAATGGTATTAAACAATTCTGACTGCTGCTTCAATGCCCTGATCAGGCAGATAAAAAGGGTGGTATGATGGTGAGGTCTTATTTCAGCTGTCTGTGTGCTCACTGGGGAGCTCTCTCAGTCAGTCTGATCAAGTGTTACGGAAACCTCTGTAGACACAATCATGTTGTAGTGGGCACCATGAAAGAACATAACAAGAGTGCTTTCCTGAGGATCGTTGATTCTACAGAGGCAAAACAGACAGGAGCTGAAATATGGTCAGATACAGGCTGAATTAATTTACCTCAGACAGTGAGTCTTGGAATATCAGACCCAGATGTTGTCAGTTTTTCCAGGGTATGTTGGACTATAGTAAGGCCACTGCCCTTAAGGGAGGTTAAGGCAGAGACCTCAAATACAGATATGCTGCCCCTAGCAGGGCACCCAGACTGATGTCCAATTTACCATGCCCAAGCTCATTAGCTGGGAGGAGGTGCTTGATGAACAAGGGACACACATGAGATGTGACTTTTGACAGTAATCCATGTCCTCAAGCCCTTCTCTAGGCAATCCCTGGGCCCGTGGTCCCACAATCCCAGTGATACCTCTGTCTCCTGGTGGGATTTAATGTGGGAGGGGGAAACGTTTCAGGGAGCCCTGCTGCCTGCCTCACTTATCCTAGCAGCCCAGGCTGCAAATGGCAAAACAAGCTTGCCGCAGCCCAGGTCCCCCATGTCAAACCAAAAGGCTATTGTTCACCAGGAAAGAAGCTACCAGAGAGCCTTCAAGGACTCTTGTTTCAGCATCAGAAAGGAGGAAAATTATTTCACTGATGAACCACCATGCTTTATTTTTTCTCAGTTACTATTTTTTTTAAAATGTCCTGCCTTGATGCTGAATCTTTGTGGAAGATATTTTTTATTGTGAGAATTGTAATCAGACTACATTGATTTTCCAAAGTGCAGGAAATCTAGTAAGTCAATTAGAAGACCTGCATGGTTGAGCAAGGAACTCTTGCTAAAACTTAAG
>JANHGL010006899.1:42531-53024 GCA_024611195.1 Ceyx melanurus
ATTTTCCCACACCCTGTGGAGGGTGGCCGGGTGGGGCCAGTGGCCACCACCTTGTTTCCCCTCTCAAACTGCTGGGTCACCATTTTGAGCTTGCCTGCCACTATCTTCTTTTCTCCCAAAGGCTCCCTGGCACCCTGCTGCTGGTCATCAAAAGGGAAGGGAAACCAACAATTTGTTCTGTTTTGCTGTTTAACATGGTTGTTTTACATTGTTGTTTACATCCTATACAAATACACACACACATACATATATATATATTCTTTAATAAAATTCTTTTCTCCTTACACACCTTTTCATCTCACATTGCTAAATTTAAGATAATAACTGTCTAAACAAGGACACTCATTACCAAGATAACCTTAGTCACAAAACAAATTGACTGTGACATTGAAATAAAATTCCTTTGGAGCAAAAAAAATAATGAAAATCAATGAATCCTTCATATTTCAGTCAATTAAATCTGCAACAATCCCTCTGCTTTATCCTTTCTTTTTTACTTTCTTTAGGAGAAGATTTTTATTTTTTTTTTCAGAGTTCAAGAAACTGAAATTCCTTCTTTGCCTACTGCCACAGAAACTATTATGGTCCTTGTTCCTTTTACTCACTGTCACTCATAAAACCACTTCACACTTTTCCAGAATTGTTACTTACAAACAGCATTTGGAAATTGTTTTTAAAGTCATTTTGGGTCATATGGAGTAATATTAATTGTCAGCTGTCCAAACACCATGGACATTTGGGACTTTCTTACCAAAACAGTGGAAAAATAAGCCAGTGAAGGTTTTCAAAAGAGTGTCCCTGACACCTCATTCCACAAAACTTTCACTCACCCAGGGAGTAAACACACATTTGGGCACAATCACAGCTCTCCTGAAAACCGCTCTGATCCTCTCCAATGTGAGGACTTACATAGTAGATGACATTTCATGTTTCGAAAGACATGTAAAGACATTTATTGTTGCCAGCTTTCTATTCTGATATATAAATCGGAAAAAAAAAATAAGGGAACTGTAACTGGAAATGGGAAATTACAATTGAAGAGATAAACATATTTTATTTCTTTTTAAATTTAATTGTGGTCCGAAAGGACCTCTAGGATCAAGTCCACCCTTTATCCTAACATTTCTTTAAACACTAGACCATAGCCTCAAGTGTCATCTACTCATTTTTTAAACACCTTCTGGGATTATGACTCAACCACAATTGCTTAACCACTCTCTCAGTAAATAATTTCCTAATATCTAATCTAAACTTCCCCTGATGTAACTTGAGGACATTTCCTCTTGAGGACATTTCCTCTTGTTCTATCATTAGTAATTTTGGAGGAGAGGCCAACACCAGCCTCACTATAACCTCCTTTTAGTATTCATCACTTACTAACTGTTCAAAACCATATAGATACTGGTATTTTTATTAGTCTAAATATCATCAGTTAGACCAGTTCTTAGTACAAGCAATCTGAAAAACTGTTTCTGAATATCTAGGCCTGTATCCCACAAATATGTCTAAACTCATCATTGTGTGGATGTTGTCTCTACTAATCAAGTGTCTTGTCCTAGGTGTGGGAGGTGATTTAAAAATAATATGTGATGTATTACCATATCTAATCATTAATCTCAAATCTTATTTTGGTCTCATCTGTTGTTTGAAAAACAAAATTGAAATTTGGAATCCAGTTTGAGTCTCTGAATTGTAAATAACTGAGGTCTATGGGGAAGGCATCAAACAGCCCTACACAATGATTTTAGCAAAATCATTCTGGCTGCAATATTGTAAATGATCCTATGGTGATATTAGAAAGTATCTGGATTGTGGTCTAGATGCCATATATTTTAAATGTGTTAGGAAAATAGGAGATGCAAGTTTACTCTGTCCCTGAACAGGAACAATTTTTCTTTTAGACATGTTAGTAGACAAGACCACTTATGAAGTCAGATTAAAAGGCATTTTGCAACTGCACAGTAAAGCCAGTGTCTCTTGTTCATGTCAGCAGTTTTTTATTCATGACCACATTCTTTAACATTCACTCAAGATAGAGAAAAGATAAATTCTGATGGTGGCCATGTGACAAAAGAACTTGAGGTACAGGGACATGTTGAATAAGTGGCAATGCCCTACACACTGAATTAACCAAAACAAGTCTTCAAAGCAACCACTTCATAACCTCTGGATCAAGTATTTTAAATCTCAGCACCTCTGAAAATTCTTAGCATCCTCTTCTTACAGCCCAGAGGTGTTTAACCTTCTGGGTTACAGAGTGAGATAATGTCACACAATTGCACTATTAAGAGCTAATAAATCATCACGTTTAATTTTGCACTTAGAAAGAAACCCATGCTAGTCTGAGAGCTAAATGATATGTAATAAGCACACAATTCAAATGTTCACAGCACAACTCAAATAAGTGGTTGTTCTTAGAAGCAAAATCAGCAGCCTGATTTTCATGCATCACTAGGGATGCTGGGTTGGTTGAAGCCCCCCAGCACATCTATGTGCACAAATCCTCCTGTAGCTGGAGTAAGAAGGCTTTGTCAATAGGCCTGATCAGGTGGCCTATAGTAGACAGCAACCACTAAGGTTCCCTTTGTTGCCTCAGTCTCTAATTCTTAACCAGAAGCTTTTGACCTGCTCATGGCTTTTCTTTAGATGGCTTTTCACTATCTATCCACTTCTTGATGTAAGTGGCAATGCCTCCACCCCTCCTTCCTCACCTGTCCCTTCTAAACATCTGGTAGCTATCAATCAGTAGATATGCCCCTGTAATGGGATTTGTCCCATCAAAATTAAATAGCGACAACTAAGTTGTAGCTTTCTATCAGCATTGTGGATTCCAACTCTTCCTATTTCTTGACAATGCTCTGTGCCTTAGTATAGAAGCACTTCAGCTGGGCTGTTGGCTGTGTCACCTTCTTAGAGGAAGACCCATTAATTCTTGCGAGGTATTTCACCGGTATTTCCTTGTTGACTCCTGTTGCTTCAGGACTCCCTGGCTCATCTGTAAGTTTTCAAGTTCACTCTAGTGTATCCAGCACATATCAGAGCAATAGGTTGAGGGATTCCTTAACACTTCATCCCTCTAACATTGTCATCCCACATCATGTTATCCCACAGCTTGTCACAGGCAAGCTTGATACTATCCCCATGCCCCATCAAGTCCAGTTTAAAGCTTTGCCAATGAGCCCTGCTAGCTCATGAGCAAAGACCCTCTACACGCTTTGAAAAAGATAAATCCCATGTAATGTAAGCAGCCCTGCTACCATGTAGGGCAACCCATTATCAAAAACCCCAAAACTGTGGAGGTGACACAAGCCACGTATTAACAGACTGTGTCCATTTGTTTCTTCCAATGTTGCTGCCTGCAACTGGAAGAAGAAAGAGAAAAATAACATTTGCTCCAGCTTTTCTACAACTCTGGTGTACATGAACTGCTATCCACATCATCCATTGATGATGGCCCCAAGCATAGACTTGCCTCCATTCTGTCCTTCCTTTTAATCTGCTTCCATCAGTCTGGCAGGGGAAAGTTAGAATTGATTATTTATTTTCTTTTTCTAGTGCCTGTTCCTATTTCTATCTTAGGGAGGGCAGAATGTAGTTCTGCCAGTCTATGTCTTTCTCAGTCTCCCTAATGTTCCTTGGCCTTTCTACTTCCTCTCATGACTGTGCCACAAAGCTGAGCAGATTGTCCACCTTGTTACACTGCACATAGGTGTTCTCACTATGGCCATCTATTAAAGCTTTGGCACTTTCTTCTGTCTGAGACCTGAACAGCTGCCTGTTCTCTTGGGAGCTCGGGGATACCACATCCATTCTGGTGAGTGCAAAGGACATACCTTTCTTTTGGGTCTCCTTCTGAAAGGGTGGTGACCACCAAATGAACTCACATCTTCACATGTTAGGGTGATTATGCCCTTCCTGTGTGAACTGCCATGCATTGTCACACCACACTTTGACCAACCCATGGCCTGTTTGCTTTCTGTTCACAGTGCTTCTACCATTATAGCATACAATGGGTAGGAAATGGTATGATAGTTTGAGTTTCAACAAGGCTAATTGCTAGGTCCTGCATTTGGGTCAAAACAACCCAAGGCAACACTACAGACTTGGGCAAGAGTGACTAGAAGCAAAAGGACCTGGGCTGTTGGTCAATACCACATGTGCATGAGCCAGCAGTGTGCCCAGCTGGTCAAGAACACCAATGACATCCTAGCCTGTAACAGAATTAATGTGGCCAACAGGATTAGGGAAGCGATCTTCCCCCGTACTTGGTAATGGCTGCACCTCAACTACTGTATTTAGTTTTGGGTGTCTCACTACATGAAGGAAATTGAGGTGCTGGATCATATCCAATGAAGGGCAATGAAGCTGGTCAAGAACCTAAAGCACAAGTCTTATTAGCAGCTGAGGGAACTGGAGGTTTTTCTCCTAAAGAAAAGGAAGACTGGGAGAGACCTTCTTGTTTTCTACAACTACCAGAAAAGAGGTTGTAGTGAGGTGGGGTTAGGTCTGTTTTCCCAAGTAACAAGTGACAGGAGGAAAAGAAATGCTCAAGAGAAAGGGTTGTAAAGCACTAGAAGAGGCTGCTCAGGGAAGTGGTTGAGTCATTATCCCTGGAAGCATTTAAAAAGACATGTCAAAATGGTGCCTAGGGATGTAGCATAGTGGTGGATGTGGAATCAGTGATCTTAAAGGTATTTTCCAAGAGTCTATGATTCTATTTTATGATTCTATGAATATGTTGGTAAAGTGACTTTCTGTCAATGTTAAGTAGAAGGTGTCTATTCAACAATTAAATGTACTGAATATAAATATATACACACACACATGGGAAGCCAACACAGAGCACTTATAGGCAGTATCAAAGATGTCCAGAAAGTTTTTAATCCTTTACAACTCTACCATTTTTTTTTGTGTTGAATGATGAGAAATTAAGCTAGTGGGAACCTAATGATTAGTGGAGAGTCTGGACAAGCCAACCGTACCTAAAGACCTCGTCTCTTGGATTAAGCTATGGGAAGTGGGAAATAAAGAACATCTCATCTGAAGTAATTTCCCAGTCTATAAGATTTTTTTTCACCTGCTTCTTCCCTGCAGGCAAGTACTGTACTACTTGAGCACTGAGATAGAGACTTCCACTGTTTATCTGTTCTGATTCTTCAGCTCACCACTGTGCCTCTGAAGCACAGACCTCACCTGTCTCATCATGTGCTTTTCTGTCAAAGCTGGAGGAAAACCCTATAATAACTACTTTATTCATTGCACATGATGGGCTTGCAATACAAAGTCACTGGAGCTTAGGTGTGACCTCTCTTTCAGACTCTGTGAATGTCTCCTGCTTATGTGTGAGGGAAAAACAGGGCTGCAGGAGGAAGGGCATCACTCTAGAGGGTTCTGCAGGATGAGCGGCACATTTTAATTTCTCACTGGAGTTGAAATTTTTTATAGAATCACTTCTGCTCTCTTCCTGTGTCTAAATGTAGAATGGAGCAGCACAAAACTGTCCTTCCCACAGCCACCTGGCTTAGTTATGGAGCAAGGCCAAGGGTAAGTCATCAGAGGAGACAAGTGAAGGGTTTCAAAAGGGGCTACAGCAGCCTTTTCACAGACTATTAAAAATAAAAAATTCCGTGGAGATTCTTCTCCAAACTAAACATGCCCAGCTCCCTCAGCCTCTCCTCCTACAACTTGTTCTCTAAGCCACTAATGAACTTGGTAGCTTTCCTCTGGACAAGTTCCAGAACCTCAATATCTTTCCTATAATGAAGGGCCCAGAACTGAACACAGTACTCGAGATGTGACCTCACAAGAGCCAAGTACAAGTGCATGATAACTTCCCTTCTGCTGACCACGCTATTCCTTATACAAGCCAGGATCCTATTTGCCACTGGGCACACTGATGGCTCATGTTCATCTGGCTGTCTACCAGCACCTCCAGGCCCTTTTCTGGACAGCTTTCCAGACACTCATCCCCCAGCCTGTAGCACTGCAGGGAGTTGTTTTGATCAAATTGCAGGACCTGGCACTTGAACATATTGTACCTTATACAATTGGCCTCAGCCCATCAATCCAACCTGTCCAAGTCTTGCTGCAGAGCCTTCCTACTGTCAATCAGATCAACACTCCCACACGATTTGGTGTCGTCTGCAAACTTACTGGGGGCGATTTCAACCCACACAACCAAGTCATCAATGAAGATGTGAAACAAGACTGGACCCAAAACTGATCCCTGAGGGTCACCACTGGTGACTGGCAGCCAGAAGGATCTCACCCCATTAATCACAACTCTGGGAACAGCCAGCAAGACAGTTTTTAACCCGGTGAAGAGTACGTTTGTCTATACCATGATTCACCAGTTTCTCCAGGAGAATAGCGGAATATTGTCCAGGCAAATTTCTCCAGGAATAGTGGCTAGAAGGCTGCCAAGTAGGAATGGACCTTGGGGTGCTAATTGATAAGTATCTGAAGTTGAGCAAGCAGTGTGTCCAAGTGGCTAAGAAGGCCAATGGCATCCTGGCCTGTATTAGAAACAGTGTTGCAGGAAGGTTTAGGGAAAAGATCACTCCCCTGTACTGAGCATTGGTGAGACCCCCATATCGAGTATTGTGTTCAGCTTTGGGCACTTCAGTACAAGAAGGATTTTGAGGTGCTGGAACAGGTGCTGAGGAGGGCAACTAGGCTGGCTGAGGGCCTGGGAACAAGCCTTACAAAGAGTGTCTCAGGAAGAGGAGACTGAGGAGAGACCTTATTGCTCTCTACAACTATCTGAAAGGACATTATAGAGGTAGGTGATGATCTCTTCTCAATGGTAGGACAAGAGGGAAAGAAAGGCCTAAGACTGCACCAGAGGAGGTTTAGGTTGGACATAAGAAAAAGAAAAGTTTCTGAAAGAGTTGTCCATCATTGGAACAGGCTGCCCAAGGAAGTGGTTGAGTTGCAGTCCCTTGAGGTGTTTAAGAGTCATATGGATGAGGTCCTCACATATATGTCTTAGGGGTGATTAGAGTTAAAGGTGGGACTGAATAATCTTGTAGGTGTTTTCCAACCTAAGTGATTCTGTGATTCTGTGAAGTAAGGTGCTCTGTGTTCATGGTGGATTGATCACGCACATGTGCACTGCTGTGAGTCCACTTCGCACCCTGTCTTAATTTGTAGTAACATGCTCAGGTGCACCATTGAAGACAGAGAATCTGTAACAGTATTTTGAAGACATCCCAAAGCACATTTAATCTAGCTGCAGTTGGTCTGGTCCTGATTTACCTGTGTTGAAGAGAGAAATATTTTTTAAATGCCGCTAGACAAAAAGATAACTTTTCCAATGGTGGATGTTTACAGCTTTCTCTTTTGCTGGAAACTTCTTGGAGAGAATGTTTTTATATTTTCTGTTAACATAATAAAAATGGAAACCCAAACACAGTCATGTGCAAGACTGCATGTGTTTTTACCTTGTCAAGTTTAATGACTACAGATTTTGCTACAAGCTACTTGTAGTGCAGTCTAAACCACTCATCTCAGTTTCCTACTATGGCAATGGTTCACTGGTATCAATAACTTCTTCAGTGTCTCTGTTTATCTCAAACCAGACTATATTTGGCTTGTATCCCTTGTTTAATTATAAAATTAAATCTTCTAATCCTTCATAACAATACAATCAGCAAGAGTTTGTTTTCTTCTTGCTTAGTTGTCAGAACTCAAAACTTCAGTGGAATGTAGACAAATGAATCAGAAGAGAAAAGAACCCTGAGAACTTGTATTCATGAGGTATGATGTTTCGTGAAGAGGAAATGGGACCAAACTCTGTGCATTAAGTTTGTTCATCGAGGACAAGATACAGTCTTAAAATACTCCATCACTATGGGATACACATTCATTTCAGCATGCCAGTCAGTCATCTGGTATAATCCCCATTTCTGAAAAACAGACCCATGTTAAAATCAGCTTTCTCAGTTATTTGGAAAATGCAGCCACAGTACCTCTGACTGACTACAGGCAATTTAAAGAAGCTGAGCATGCCATTTACCCCTCTCCAGGGAATGCCCCTATTCACTCTATATATGGGTCCTGTCTTTCATCCAGTTGTGCTAACATACCTCCACAGAATATCCATCCCTCAGATGTAGGATCCTGTGCACTTATTTAAAAGAGAGCTGCTCTGCCTGGTAACAAACTTGAATCTCAACAAATTTACAAGAATAGCTAAGTAACACCTGAGTGAACAGATGGGCTGATGGGGCTTTCTGATGATGACAAGCAGACAGGGGAGAGAGTATGATTATGAGAAGACTTTTTTTTTTGTATCTTTATGAAAAAACATTCTCTTATGTTGAAAGAAGGGAAAACTGTTTAAGAAAGATATGGACAACTTCTGAGCAGGGAGAAAAGGGAAACTTCATTTACAGTGGTCACATTGTCATAGTATCTGCAGTCCACATAGATGCAGCTACACCATATTTACACCAAAATAACATCGGTTGATTTACATCCGCTTTACAGAGATCAGCCCCCAGACTTGAAATGTCACCCTACATCCCAATGTCATAATTGTCAGGATATCTAAAAAAAAATGATGTATCCTGACTGTGACAACTGAGGGTTGTTTTAAGAGAATGTAAAAACAAGTTAACCAAAACAGACATTAGCAGGAAAATTACTTTTTATTAAATAGTAGAGCCTTGAGGAAAAACCACAGTGTTCTTTGTATTTTTAACCAAATTTCTATGCAATTTGAAGTACTTCACATCCAAAGAAAATTGTGATGTTATTACCAAGACTTGCATGGATGTCATGTCCAACATGACATCCACTTTAACACATGCAAACACCTTATTAAATTATCACAGCATAGCCTTTCAAGGACTCTGAAGGCAGCTGCCACCCACAGTGGTTCTCACTGTCTGTAGCATTCCAGGCACTCACACCTCACTTAATACAGTAACAAAGACAGCTTGGCTGCCATGCAGCCTACAGTGTGCTATTACAGCTGTGAAACAGCTAACTTTGGCAGCCATATATCATTAAGGCTTTGTTTCAGAAACTCTCAGAATAGCTTTCCACCAAGAGGACATCAGTGTTATGCCCATAAACTGGCACAAGTGAGTAGAGTGACTGGCATATGTCTGAAAGTGTTGGAATAGGTTTTGGAGTTCATCAAGTTAAGATGGAAACCAAACCACTGCCACACAGATAAACTGGTAGCAGTCATCTAAGAGCAGCTCCTCTCAGGATGCCAAAGTTTTGAAGGTTTTGAACCAATGAATGTGTTTGGACTTTTGTGATTTTAAAATCTAAACAAGTGGATGTACAAACCAAGGATAACAAGTCACCAGGCTGAAGGTGAACAGTTCTGAAATAGGACAGAAGTAATTAATGTTGAAACCTGTGTCTATTTTCACAGTGCAGGCCTCTGCTTGTTATTGCCCTCTACGTATTAGTAAAAAAAACCCCAAACAAACCAAACCACCCCCAAAACTAAATTAAACAAAAAACAAACAAACAAAAAAAACCAAACAAAAACCCCCAAACAAGCCTAATCCCCAAAACAAAATGAACAAACAAACCAAACCAACAAACAAAAAACCAACAACAACCAAAAAATAGCCAACAAAAAAACCAACAAACCCACAAAATAAAAAGTCTTATGGGGGGAGGTGTGTAGTCATCAGAGAGAAAAAGGGTCAGATATTACAAACTATCACCAGCATTTGAAGTTCTATCTGCTTTGAGTACACCAAGAGGAACCAAGGCTTAGAGTACAAGTACATTCTTTCAGGCCAGGCTAGTATATTTTTAAGAGTGTTTTTCAGCAGTGATAGCGAAAGTGATAAGGGTATTCCCTCCACAGTGATGCATCTCTCAATGCAGTGGCAGTGCTGTGGTGAGGCATGAGCCTTCAAGAGATCTTTTTCTCAGGAATTCTCTCTTCAAAAACAGGAATTCCAGACATACAGTCTTGAACATCCCACATACTTGGGCTGCTGCCAGGTTTCAAATGGGAGTAAATACACTGTGTTTGTTAGGAAAAAAATCAGTTGAGAAACGTTTAAGATTGTCTCAGCAACCTAGATTTCTACCTAACCTGGACCAGAGAGGCCATGCACTGTGTGTATACGTATTTTTGTGTATATGTGTGAGTGGTCAGGTGCACATTCATAAGACTGGACTCTTTGGGACAGTACAGCTGTACTACCTGCCCACCAGTAGCATGGGCAGGATATACTCAAGTGACAGCCCACCATTTATTTCATTCTCTGTCTTCATATTGCAGTGCAAAGCAGTGGCTGGAGCAGCAATATCACCTTAACCACTCTCTCCAGACTATGACTTGCTCCTCTGCAAACAGGAGAAAACTCAATTTCTCTGTTGGTCTTTTCAATATACATGTACACAAGGACACACACTTACATGCACACATGTGTGCGTGCAGCAAGCAATAAAATCAGCATTGACCAAAACCAAAATAACTATCTTATACTATATAGAATATATATACAAATATA
>JANHGL010006899.1:53124-63519 GCA_024611195.1 Ceyx melanurus
AAGCCAGCCACCCCCTGGGGTGATTGGCTGGGGTGCCACAACACCCATAGTCAAAACATCTCTCTACTGTTTTACAATCAGCTGCCACCAAGGTCACAGCTGGTGGGAGTCTTTGCGATCCCACAATAAGGAAAATTCCATGCAGTAGTATTTTAGCATCCACAGTCTCCTCTTTCAGGTGAGTTTAGAACAAGGAGAGGCTTGTGCACCTAAGCAAAGGGCTGGAACTCTCTCTGCCTTTCACTCATCTTCCTCTTTCTGGCTCCAGGTCCTCCTCTCTGATGTGAGCAATACTATTAGTATGTCTGTCCTCTCACCAGATGAGAAGTAGACTTCAGTTGGCACCTCAGCTGAATATTTTTTCATATCCACATGTTTCTCAGAGAACAGATGCCACAGAACAGCTCACACACCAATGACATGCTAGCTCCTGCAGGCTCCACAGGTCTCAGGCCCATTTGCACTATTTCCAAGATGCCCCAGTCTTTCTAGTAACTGCAGTGAGTTTTGGAGTCCAATATGCACTGGATCAAAGTGACCTGCAGTGTACTCCTGGCTTTAATGCTGTTAGAACTGCTTTCAGATGCCCCAAATAACAAAACTGGACCATCTTGCTCTCTGCAGCGTTTGGAAGATACTCAATCATGAGATAATCTTCCCTTCTACATGTTTTCTCAAGAGTCAAAAGACAGTATTACCTTAGACACAAATAAATTTCTCTGTCTATCTGTGGGGTTTCACTTGCTAAGTTAATCTACATGTGTCACTTTATATCTTTGTCATTGAGAAAATATTCTTTTACATTAAAAAAGGAAAATGAAAAGTAAAGACTGTTTAAAATGTGATTAACAGGCTAGTTATCTGATGTAATGTCAAAATCTAGGCTGCTCAGAGCAAAATTTAGTGACAAAAATGAATTTTGCATTGCTCTTCCACTATATTGCAAACAAGTTGTAGCTAGCTCCAAACCAAATTTCTACATCTTTTAAAACTGTCATACTTTTTTTTTGATAATTGCTGGGATCTTTGAAAAATATTTGATCTTGTCCTGTTACAGCTATGGAACATGTTCTGCTTGGTAAAAGTAAGAATTTGATTCCTGTTGTTTGATTTCCTTTTTGCATGTTGAAGTTTGAATTAACCCTGCTTTCAGCAATTATAGTTTCCTTTTTTTTTTTTTTAATGGATGAATTATGAGTGAACTTATGAAAAGCAGTGGAATGGAACAAGTGAAAAAAAGGTCTGTCAGGCACAATGTTTGGAAAAGAAATATGATCTCTTGCTTTGTGGAGCCAAAGTTAATGGTTACAGGCAGTCTTTTTTTTCATGTAACATGTTCTTCTCTGAAGAAAGCAAGAAATTGCTCTGCTAAGTTAATATTTAATTCAAAATGAACAGCATTTTTTAATGGAAAGAGAGCACTTCCCCAGTCAGTTTGAATCACTTTAGGCAGAAGTCTAAAGTCCAACAGGCCTCATGTCCTTCTGTTGGAGACTTGGGTCACCTGCTATTGGAAGAGGTGTTGTTGTATTGTTTGTTTGTTTGTTTGTTTTATGGGGTGTTTAGTTTTTATTTGGTTTGTTTTGTTTTTTGGAAGGGGGAGAGGAATTAAACCCACAGAAAGAGGTCAGTGCATACACACCCCCTCATTCCTTACTGAACTGTCCATAGTGTATGTCAAAAATCAGGTCACAAAGTAAAAATTCCTGGCACAATGATAGGACATGTCACTTCATCCCTCATCTCTGTTTGGACAATATTGTAAAATGTTAACACTAGCCACCAAGCACTCTAGTTGATAAGGAAGACCTTTATCCTGGTTTGAGTGAGAATAGAACTAATTCTGTTCAATCATTTTAATTTTCAGCTCAGTTCTAACTAACTGCACTGTCTGAAGTCAGCAGCCTGGTTTCCCAGGTAGTGTCTGCTTCTGGCAGTGATTAACACCTCATGTTTAGAGTTACTAGCAAGGATTGTTATGCAGACCATGGCCACTGCTGGATCTTGTGTACCACATTGAGGGGGTGCAGAAAGTGAAAGGCCACACCTGCAGGGAGGAGCAGACAGGACAGGTGCCCCCAAACTGGCCAACAAGGGATTCCATCCCACATATGTCATATTTGCCAAAAAGCTCGGGGATCTGGAGGGTCTCCCCCTCTGAGGGATTCCTTCTCTTTGCACCCTTGAACTTCTTTGCCAGCTCAGTTTGGATCAGGTTCTCTTTTGGGTCCTTCTAAGGAGCATCCAAGGAGGACTCTGTCCATTCTGCCTTTGATCCCAGTCAGTGTGTTCCTGAATCCAATTCCAAAATTCAGCTCCTGAACACAACTTCCGTCTGTTGCTGGGCCCAGTTGGACTCTCCCAGTGCCTGCTACATAGCATCAGTGGTGACTGTGAAGTAATTACCATCAGAGGGGATTGGTTTGATATTGGTTTTGTACATGTTTGTAAGTATTCCATTTATTATTATTACTACTATATTCCATTTATTTTTATTACTATAGATCAGGAAGAAGTACTTTACCTTGAGGGTGGTAGAGCAGTGGAATTGGCTCCCCAGGGAGGTGGTTGAGCCTCCATCCCTGGAGATATTCAAGGTGAGGTTGGACAAGGTTCTGAGCAGCCTGGTCTAGTTGAGCTTGTCCCTGCTCACTGCAGGGGGGCTGGACTAGATGACCTTTGGAGGTCCCTTCCAGCCCTAAACATTCTATGATTCTATGATTCTACTACTATTATTATTTTCATTTTCATTAAAGCTGTTCTAGTTTCCTTTTCTAGATGCCAAGTCTCTCTCCTTTATTCCTTTACTATTCTGCTTTGGGGAGGAAGGGGGTTAACAGAGAATGTCTGTTAAAGGTCTAAGGGCTGCCCTGACCCTAAACTGTGATGGATTTATTGGCACTCAACAGGAGGCATGATTGGAGCTCTGACAGATTGCCTGAATAGTTCAAATTCCATTTAATTTCTTATTATAGATCATTTAGCACACATCTTAGTAAATTAGCTCAGAATGTCAATCCTATTATTATAAATATTAATTTTATTTCCAGTGTCTGACCTCAATTCCTAGACATTAAATATTCTTTATACTCTGCCTGATAAGTATATCCAGGGTTCACAATAACCTTTCTCTTTGCAGTGCCTTAAAAACTGCTAACCACACACTTGAAGAAGTTTTCTTTCATGAACTAAAAGAATGTTAATAGTTCCCCATAATTCTCTCTCAGAAAGTAATTCTCAGTTCTCATTCTTTTTTTTTTAAATTTCGTGTATTGTCCTTCAGAAGTGGACACAGAAACTGGATACAACTCTGCAACTGGGTGCCCCTATTCTGCATAAGAAGAGCACCTTTGCTTAGTCATACTCTGGTCAGATACTAGAGTCCTGCAAAAAAAAAATACACAAAAAACAGAGCTGCCTTGTGCTGGCAGGTGGATCCTGTTGGGTCTAGCTGGGATGTAGAGTCTTTTTCTTTGAAAGAGAACAAATAAGGATCTGGAGAAGAGGAGACTCATGCAGAGAAACTCTAGCCAAGTTTGGAGAGAAACTTTGGCTGAGGTTTATTTTATTATGGTTGTTGTTTGAATTGCAAATAAAGGCCAGGGTGGAGGCAAGTTTGGACTATGTACAGCATGTAAGTGCTCTTTTTAAAGCTGGTGGGAATTCTACCTGCTAACCCACACACACAAATGCATACATTCAAATCTCAGACTCTTCTGTCCCTTCAAGGAATGAGCTTGATGCACTTGCAAAGGAAAAGATAAAACTCCAGCTGTAGATAAAGAAATGCTGGTGGCTAAATTGTAGTATTTCAATACAAAGCCACTACATCAGGGTAAACATGTGTTGTACTTAAAGCAGAATCACACTGATCACCTGAAGTTGTCACACTGGAATGTACAAATAAAATATAATGAGTTCTCCTTTTGCAAAGCTCAAAGAAATATAGGACAAGTATAATGCCTGAAATACCAATGGCCAGACAGTGCAGTCCCCACACTGTGGGAATTACCTTCTACTGATATATAGAGTAGTAATCTGTGGAGCTGAGTTGTCATAATCTTGATATAACAGTTTCACTAAGTAAGAACAGGGAGATGGTCATAAATACGCAACAAGAGCAGGATTAAGAAGAAAAAAACACATGTGTTATCTTAATACAGAATGACTGCTCCCCACATGAATGCACATATACACACATATGCACACACACGTTATCACACACAAGCTTCTTAGTCTGCCAGCACAATCCCTTCAGGACATCAACTGTTCATAATCTGGACAGTCCTGTTCCATAGTAACCTCTACAAAATAAGACATGTGATGCAATAACAAGAATAAAATCTTCAGGCCTGCTTCAGAATAAGCATGGGTAAGTGAATCCTGTGAAGGAAAGCTAATACAATATGAAAGAATCAGAAGAGTGAGGGGTGTTTAATTTCCTAGGGCTCTGATGAGTGAAATCTCCACTCATCACACTGCAGGTCAGGAACCTGTCTATACCAAAGTTAATGCTATTGTTTTCTGATCTTTGAACCCTAACACCTGTCAGTGTCACATTCCCAGGGGACAAGACTGGGTCTTATATTTCTTTTTAACAAAGCAAATATTTACACACATATCTCTCCCTGAAAAACATCCATCCTGTTGGACTACTAGAAAGTTGATTTAAGCACAATTGAAGGCTATTAGGGAAATGCTTCAACTCTCAATGTCATCAGACACAACTTTTCCCTTCACACTAGAGGTATCTGAAATAACCCTGCATATTCTGGGTACTTATTGTGGGAGGCAACTGAGAGTAGGATTTGGTACTAGTAGTTGGAAATACAACCCATACATTCAACAAATATTCAAGTTTTCAGAACTCATCTTTGAAAAGCAGGTTTCCGTGACACCTTATATTTTCTATCATAATTCCTGTTTGTAAAGAAAAAAGACAAAACAGGACCCATTTATAAACAAGGAGCCTTTTATAAACAAGGAAGTGGTCTAACTTACTCCTTTGTGCAGGAAAATCCAGAAAAGGATAACTCTAATGCCGGTTGTAACCTGGACTTTGCCAAATACCCAACCCTTTTGTGAAGCAAAGCCAAGTCTTTGGCTCCCCTCTCATGCAGATCTTCATGTAGCACGGGAGGAAAAGGAAGAGAAAGGGAAGTCCTGTGTTGCTCCCCTGACTCCTGGTCTCCCTGTTCTTCCTTACTCCTGGTCTCCCGGCAGGGACCCAAGACCCTTTTCCTGCCAGCACCTTCTCCAGAGGGACATCAAGAGGGAGAATCCCCTCCAGAGCCTGAGGAGCATGATGTTGGACAAACCAGCAGGAGATGGATAGTGCTTCTTCTACTTGCCAGTCTATTATTACCTGCAAAGCCTGCCCTTAGGTCTTGACTCCATGAAGAATGAAGCCTTATCCACCCGCATAGGAACATAACCACCCAAAGATCTTCAGTGACCTGCAGGCTGAGGGGCAGACAGTCACAGCTCCTACAGAATAACCCTTTCTAGTGTCATCAGAACATGGATAATAAAAGCTAAGGCTTTCTCTGGCAACACTTAGGTAATACTTTCCACCCACATCTGAATGACATTCAGGTTGCCTGTCTCTGAGTCACGGTATTAGACACTCCTGCCTGCTACTTTGACTTAAATAAAGGTTGCATGTCAAAGAGCCTGAAGCTGCATGAAGAATTTGTCCGTCTAATTATTGAGCCATGAGAGATTCACACTGAAATTCTACTGGCTAATGAAGTAGTACCTCTGCTGGATAATTTCTAATGCTTTCTCAAAATCAGCCAAAACAGAAACTCAATCAATAAAACTCAGTAGATCTTTTCAATGCAGAGGTGCTAGAGTGGACTTCTAGTCAGAAGAGAAAGGCTAAAATGTGATAGCTGAGTAATAATCACAGCTCTGTTTTTGTTCTCCACCGTGGGCTCTCGTATAACTTCTGCATAGCTGTTGTCATTAACTTCTACACCTCAAGGTCAGTTTGCAATTACGAGAGCAGCTAGCTTGGAGGAGAAAGAAAACTGCAAGGTTCAGTAACTGAGATTAGCACAGGCCAAATAATTTGTAGGAATTTATAAATCTTACAAATCTTACAAATGCTACCTTTCTGCACAAGTAATGATTTTCACTAATTCAACTGGTATTTAAATTACTGTCTAAGTAGTTTGTGGCAAATAGCTGTTGAGTCATAGCTATTTCCGTAGCTAGAACTTTGGGAGCTCTGAAATTGAGCTGTTCAGATTTCATGACCCTACTATATTTCTTAATCAGTTAAGCAGCAAATTGAGTTGCCATAGCACTTTCTTGCAATTCTTAATCTGAAACTTAATTTCTCTGAATTATCTGCAATATCCTTACAATGTGGGCTGTAGAGCAGAAATGTCATTTACTAAAATATTTAGAGGATGCTTCTATACAACTAACAGGCTTTAATATAGCAGACATAGACATGGCACCCTTGTTTAATGTAGGGAGCAGCAGGCATACAGGCTACTCCACATAGCACCTTGCTGCCTTGCCATCTTTCATGGTTGCCATCCGAATGATTTAGAGATTCACTTTCCAAGTCTGTTCAGTCTCTGGCTTCTTGACAAGGCTTGTCAGCAACATAGCTGACTGATTAAAATTGTGATGTGTATTTCATGGTATAGCTGTCTCTGCATATGAATTACTATGAGGTTGACTGTATGCTCATCAGATGTTTTAACTTCAGTGTAAGGTTAACTGTGCTATCAGAGTTCAGATTTGGCTTGTTGGGCATGCTTTCTCATTGGTATGCTGTCATTCCATATTAATTTTTCACAAGCAATGACTCAGGCTGTAAGACAAAGAAGAATTAGGTAATATTTCTGCAGTTTTTTCTACAACCTCAAACTGATGAAACTAGATTAATCACTTTGAATACAGTTATAACTGTGGTTCATTTTATTTAGCAATCCTGTTATGAGAACATCAAAAAATGTGGCATGAATAGTAAGTTTTGACATTTTTAACTATGATACTTCAAAAATATTTTTCCATGTGTGTCTTGAACTGAAAAGATTAACAAAATATTGAAAATCAGGAAATTAAGTTAAATATCTTTCTAAGGGATAGGTAGAATAAAAAGTGAAATTTTATGGAATTTTGTCTGTGTTAAAAGCCTGGTGAATTTCTGTTTTGATATAACATTACCCTAATATTTTTAAAGCTTTAAAATCACATCCATATCTCTGGTTACTAACCTTCTCTTGAACACTCATTAAGTAATGCATATGACAGAAATACGGACCTTATAGAGTCTCTAGGTCCTCTGGATTTGCAAGAGGAGCTTACAAAAAAATAGCATCTTTTGAGGGGATAATTGGAAATGCCTATGGTTTAAATTTATTTTCTACAGACTCAGAGTGTAGTATCAAGCCTGGCAATGTTGCAGTTATCATGATGCTTGACAGAGAAATCAGCAGAAGATAAAAATCTGATATAAAGAGATTCTGATATGACTATCTGGTGGACAAATTGATGATCCCTGTTTTTGGGGGAGGAGGACAGTGTAGAATGAGGGGGATAGATATTTTGGGGACTCTTATTTACTAGTGTGCAGTCCAGCATAATTTGAAACATTCAAGTTTGATACATGTGTGACTTACTTAAAGATAAAAAATCAAAACATGTGGATTATGAGAACTAAATGATGCTCTATAATGAGAAAAAAAATAACCTCATATATGGAATAAATATTGAAGCACAAAATGCTGCAGGAAACTGATTTAACCTTCAGAGAGCTAGAGGATATGGGTAAATGGTGGTTGAGCATCTTTTTGAGCCACTTTCTAACAAGTAGGTGCCCTCAACTATGGTAGCATAATTTTTGATGTAAATATCAAAATATAATTAAATCACGAGAGCTAAAACAAAAGTTTTATTGGAGTAGAAGTGTGATTATCTCATGTAGGAGGACTAGAAGAAGTAATATAAGAAAGTGTGTTTTCTCTGAATACATAACAAACATCATACATGCAAGACCTCTTTTACCTAAGGTGTATATAAAAAAAGACTATTAAATTCTCCTCCAGCTAGAAAGACCCCAGAATGGCTAGAGAGCACTAGGTACAGTCCTGGAGTGCATCCTTCAGTTTGTTTTTTACCTGAGTGGAACCTAGTTTGAATGCTTTGACGTTGTTCTGTGGGCTGTCAACCTAAACAAAGCAGATGTTTTGTTTTTATTTGTTTATTTGTGGTTTGTTTTGGTTGGTTGGGTTGAGTTTTTTGTTTTGATTTTGTTGTTGTTGTTGTAGGGGTTTGTTTGGTTTGGTTTGGTTTGGTTTGTTTCCCCAAAAACATCACCTCAGTCCAAACATAAGATGTTACCTTAAATGGACTTTCATTCCCTGTTTATCCCAGTCTGATTTCCAGAACTGGAAGCCCAGCAGAAGTCCATTCAGTTAGGGGGAGGTCCTCATCCATAATGCATACATCCAGGTTCTTTTCTATGGTTCCAAACCCAAAGCTCAGGTACCAAAAGCCAACATCTTACTTGGAAAATCATTACGAGAGTTGAGAGGTATTCTTCTGCAAAGCTTAGACAAACTTATTAATGGCTGCATTCTGAGATCACTGAGTGTTACTGAGAGTGTTTCTGGCAAACTGAATGATCCAGCAGAGGTGTTCGAGAAATGCTATATAACCAGAGTTATTTACACACTGTGTCTTCAATCAGGTTCCATCTATACCAGGCATATGCTGTCTATAATCATTAATTACAACATTTACTCTGTCCTGTAACTTCCGAGATGCACGGTCCCAGCAGAGGTTAATTTCCCAGCATGCCCTGCCCACTACCTAACAATGTCACAACATCTGTACCCATGCATCCTGGTGGCAGTTCCTGGACACCTGAACAAGGACCTCAGAACAAGTACCTGCTAAAGCAGCGCAGAGAGCTTTTGGAACACTGTTCTGTTGAAGGGGATATCCTTTTTTTGCAGAAGGACTATGGATGTAACAGCAGGACTATTACACAATCCTCATTTGCTCAGTTGGCAAAAGACATGGGTTGTTTTTTCTAATGTGGACACAGACTATGTAATAAACTCAACTCAGTTGCAGACCTGCCCAGGAACATTGAGAACAGGCCTGCTCTAGGGCAGGGGACAAGTGAGGAGCTGATGTGAACCCAATGCTAGCTGTGCTTTCCCTGATGAATCCCACGCCATCTGAACTCATGGACAGAGCCTGATGCTGGTAACAGGGTCCATTCATGATCCCAGATGCAGCAAAGGGACAAACCAGGTCCAGAATCTGATATTGAAGTGAGGTAAACAACCTTTTCTTCTCCCCAGAAATGGTGCAAAATTAATTAATGTTTCCTTAAAGTTTTGTACAAAACTCTTTTAGACACTACATAAGCACAAACTAATGGCACTCCCAAAGAGACAGCCTGAAGGTTAGCTGACTTCAATCTAAGAAGCTGAAGATTTCTTTGTAACTTTTTGAAATAAGTTAGCTAATTTTCTCTCAAAACAATATAACATCAGAGGGATGGCATCTTTTAGCTATTACAGACTAGCCAAGGTCACATTCCAAAACAAGGCAATAGTCTTCCAATATATACAATTCCTTGGGATACATAAATAATGAGTTAATGTTTTCAGGAAATACTGTCAATAGAAAATAGTCTAAAAATATTTTTGTATTAATGTCACTTCATTGAAGAAAAAAAAAAGAAAAAAGGCAGGGAAAACAATAAATTTCATTTTGATTTTCAGGTATAGAAATATATAAATCAGGAATTAATATATGGTAACATTACAAATTATGGTAACACCACTGGCATTTTCTTTCAACATTAATGTGATTTTCCTTTAAAGTGAACTCACCCAAAAAAGTAAGTGTTTAATAGTAAAGGCCACAGTTACCATAGCTATTTTCTATTCAAAGTATAGGGAGAAACAACTGCAGTAACCCAAGACATGTTTGTGAAACATGGACTAATACTATCTCATCATTGGCTCTGACCACGGACAGTGAGAAAGCGATGCCAAGACCAGCAAATTTTGCTGCCAGAGAACTACTTCTTCCTTTTTGAAGTGGATGGAGATCCTTTCCAAACACTAACATTCTATGATTCTATGATAATGTGATTTTCCTTTAAAGGGAACTCGCCCACAAAGGCATTATTTTCATTTTTTGAAAGTAACATAAGATACCTCTTAAATATGTTAAGGGTGAGTGTAGGGAGGATGGAGCCACACTCTTCTCAATGTCATCCAATGATAGGACAAGAAGTAATGGGCACAAGCTGGAGCACAAGAGGTTTAGTGTAAACAGAAGGAAAAACTTTTTCATAGTGAGGGTGACAGAATTCTGGAACAGGCTGCCCAGGGAGGTTGTGGAGTCTCCTTC
>JANHGL010006900.1:0-15393 GCA_024611195.1 Ceyx melanurus
TGGACAGACTAGAGAGCTGGGCAGGGAGAAATTGAATGCAATTGAACAAGAGCAAGTGTAAGGTGCTGCATCTGGGGAAGAACAATCCCATGGATCAGTACAGTCTAGGGGCTGGTGTATTAGAGAGAAGCTCTGGAGAAAGAGACCTGGGTGTCCTGGTGGAGAGGGGGATGACCATGAGCCAACAATGCACCCTTGCCTTGGCCAAGAAGGCCAATGGCATCCTGGGATGCATTAAGAGAAGTGTGTCCAGCAGGTCAAGGGAGGTTCTTCTACCCCTCTACTCTGCACTGGTGAGACCCCATTTCGAGTACTGTGTTCAGTTTTGGATACCTCAGTTCAGAAAAGACAGAGATTTGCTGGAGAGAGTCCAGCGCAGGGCCACCATGATGATTAGGGGAGTGGAGCATCTCCCTTATGAGGAGAGGCTGAGAGAGCTGGGGCTCTTTAACCTGGAGGAGACTGAGGGGGGACCTCATAAATGTCTATCAATATGTTAAGGGTGAGTGCAGGGGGATGGAGCCAGACTCTGCTCAATGTCATCCAATGACAGGACAAGAGGTAATGGAAGAAAGATGAAGCACTAGAGGTTTAAGGTCAACACAAGGAAGAACTTTTTCTCAGTAAGGGTGACAGAGCTCGGGAATGGGCTGCCCAGGGAGGTTATGGAGTCTCCATGTCTGAAGACACTTAAGACCCGCCTGGATCTGTTCCTGGGTGAGTTGGTCTAGGTGATCCTGCTCAGGCAGGGGGGTTGGACTAGATGATCTTCTAGCTCCCTTCCAGCCCCTAATTTCTGTGATTCTGTGTGCCTCAGCATCTCATGATTGACAAGTGCAGAACAAGACAAAGGACCTTTGTATACTGTCATAAGAACAGGCTGGCTCTGCTTGCTTCTGAATCCCTTCCAGCAAGTGACAAGAGAGATGCATGTTTCAATGCCCAGGCAGCTCTGGCAGCCTCTCTGGCAGCCAGTGTCAGTGCCATGAGTGGCAAGGTCTGTGCCCCTGAAATGGGTTCAGAAGCCAGGACACCTGCAGGTCTCACATGTTTTTACTCAGCACTGCAAGTTCCTTAATGCAGCTTTACACACTTGTTTTTTTTCCTTTGGACTGGGTAGAGTTCAGGAAGAAGCCAAAAATGTTCTGCTTGTGCCATTTTCAGTTAAGATCAGTTGAAGTCTTGAATGTGGTGTTTTTCCATCAGCTTGTGTAACTGGAAACATGAGTTATGTGATGGCAGAGGAGCTGAGAGGGTTACAGTTTAGTGGAATATGGAATTCCAAACCTATTGAAAAGTGTAAAAAAAAAAATAATTAAAACTTTGTCAGTATTCCTTATCTTTTCAAGGCATCTCTTGCCTGCCTCTCTGAAGAGTAAAGAAGCCTGAGCTGCTTTCTGATCCCTTTATCTTCAAGCATCTTTATCTTTTGGAGACTTACCTCTCTGAATTCTGCTACTAACACTCATAATGGACATAAATAGTGCTGCTGCTGCCAATGTATAGCATCAATACCCTCTGTATACATACTCACACACTTGACATGCTGCCTGGTGGATTTACAGTATTTGATAGCATTGCCATGTCAATTTACAGGATCAAATTCTGCAGTCACTGTATAAAGGTACAATTCTGACTTCAGTCTTGCCCAGGATCGAGCTCCAAGTACTGTGTTGTTCACAGCCCCTTGGATGGTGAAAGCTCTTTGTCCACGGATCACTGCTTATGCAAGGAAGTTGCACTGTGGCTGCGTGTTCCATCATGAGATTAGGCAATCAATTCAGATCATCTCACGTTCCTTGATTGCTTTACTGCCAGGAAAAAGGACATTTATATAACTTACCTGCACAGAAAACCACATCCCTTCTGTTTGAGAGATGGGACTGATGACAGGCTGTGAATTTCCATGTGTGGTTTTGGAGCAGCAGCTAGGTCTTGTCTTAATTAACAACCCACAGCAACTTGGTTCCAGATTGTGTACTAATTTTTTATGAACAAGAATGACTCTCATATCTTAACACAAGGCACTCAGCATTACCTTACAATGCAGCTTTTCTTTGAGGAGGTATTGCTAAACCTTAGCACAGCTGGAAAGCACTCTGGAGAACTTACTACCACTACTAGAGTGATGCTAGGTGTCAGAGTACCTAGAGAGGAAAACACTTGACCAGGAAACTTCAAGGCAACTATCAGGAGGATATCAAATGAAGGCTAGAGAGGACTAAGGAAAAAATAAAAAATAAATATATATATATATAGTTCCTAGGAAGGAAGAGAACAGAAATATTGGGAATAGAAAAACAGCTGCTGATTTTTTTTGGCTTAGCATCAAAATCACCACTACCATCATCAACAACATCAAATCAGGCAGGTGAGTAGGAATCTCCATATCTGATGTGCAGTGAGAAGACAATGAGCTAAGTTGGGCAATACCTTCATCCCCTGGCTGGCAGTGCAGGATAACACTGATCTTACTCAATCCTGCTCCAGAACTTCTTCTCTCATTCAGACTTGGACTGTTATGCCTACTGCTAGCTACCATAATTGTAGACATAGAGAAAAGCATATAATGCCATGCTAACTCATCAGCAGAAAAGGTACCTTTTTCTTTGTACTTCATAGTGTTGTCAAGAGCAGAAGCAAAACATTGCATGTTAACACTTGCCTTTCCTGAATGCAGTCATTTCATGGGGCAGCCTTCTAGTGAGTAACATTTGCTGACACCATTTGTAATGAAAGCAAACACAGAAAATTAACTTGCACAGTAGAAACATCCAAAGGACACTGCCTTACAAAAAATGATGCCATAGCTCAGGGAGAAGAAACTTTGGTTCTGCAGGCCAGATCCAGATGTCAGACCAAGTCTCACTGACCTTCCCAAGGGTCCCACAGTCCTCCTAGAAGTGTGTTTGTTACACGACCAAAACAGAGGAAGAAGGCGAGTGAATCTGGTCATGTAACAGGGATGAGTGGCACACCCCACCACAGGCAGGAGCATACCTAGCAGTAGGTGACTGGATCCCTGATAACAGCCAAAATCCATGTAGGAACCATGGGCATGGCTATGGAGAGTACAAGGTGAATGCCTCACAGCCAGTGTTTCAAAACTTCCAGTTCGCATCTTCACTGTAACTATTTTCACATGGTTGGAGAGACTTCATCACACCTTCTGACCTGCACACTGAGTTAGGCAGACATGGGGACAGCTCGGAGGAATAAGTGAATATTCCATAGACCTCAGTACAGATATTAGTCCAGGAGTAAAGTCCAACAGACTACAAGATATGAAATGTGACTGATAGGAAAAGGATCAAGAGCCCATAGAATCATAGACATGCCTGGGTTGGAAGGGGCCTCCAGAGCTCATCCATCCAACCCCTGCTGAGAGCAAGGACATCTCAACTAGAGCAGGGTGCTCAGAGCCTCCTCAAGCCCCACCTGGAATGTCTCCAGGGACGAGGCTTCCACCACCTCCCTGGGCACCCTGTGCCAGTGTGGGAAACAACTTCTTATTTCTGATCAAAATCCACTCCTTTCTCATTTCAAACCATTGCCCCTTGTCCTTCCATGCCAGGCCTTTGAGCAGCCCCTCTCCAGGCTTTGGATCAGCTCCCCTCAGTCACTGGCAGGTGCTCTAAGGTCTCCCCAGAGCCTTCTCTTCTCCAGGCTGAGAAGCATCCCTGAAGATGCAGTTATCAAATAAGGTATCACTAGTTTCACTTACAGTTCTTCATGAGTTGGGATTCCAGAGTGGCCTTCTTTATCCCTGGCAGAGAGTAAACCATTCTTCATCCAGTTAGTGCTGAGTGGCATCCGCCTCACTCCTGACCCTTCTCCTCTCACTCTGCCACCAGGTGACACGGAGGACGCTGCTGTCCTTCTAATCACGCCACCTTTGCTTTCCTGCAGGTGAACGGCCTTTTGAGTGCAACTGGCCAGAGTGCAGCAAGAAGTTTGCCCGCTCGGACGAGCTGGCGCGTCACTACCGCACGCACACCGGGGAGAAGAAGTTCAGCTGCCCGCTGTGCGACAAGCGCTTCATGCGCAGCGACCACCTGACCAAGCACGCCCGGCGCCACGCCAACTTCCACCCCAGCATGCTGCAGAGGCGCGGTGGGAGCGGCTCCAGGACGGGCTCTGTCAGTGATTACAGCCGCTCCGACGCCTCCAGCCCCACCACCAGCCCCGCCAGCTCGCCGTAGAGTTGCCTGCACTGGACGCCAGCACTTTGCCTCCCGTACCCGCCGTGGGGTGTGGGTTGTCGTTGCACACGTTTCGACTCCTGGCGCTTCCTGTCCCGCTCCAAGGACAAGCAGGAACTATCTGCCTCCCACTGCAACTCCCAGTCAATTGTCCGGACCGCGCATGTGGCTGCTCTGACCTCACGGACAGACGCACACGCTACACTTCGTGGCTCCTGCTGTCTCAGTATTTCATGCATTTTGCAAACATTTACAGATCCTTTTGATTACTCTTTATAAGAAAAGGAGAAAAACCTTTAAAAAAGAAGAACAAACTCCCCCCCTCTGAATTCACCTCGGGTGCCCAGCTAGCTGTGCGGAACCGGATTGCACAACCTGAGCACACAGGCACACATCAGCTGTGCTGGGCCGTGTCCCCTCTCCGTTCTCAGGGATGGATATTTATGTTACACAACGACAGCGAGACACACCCGAACCGCAGCCTTACTCTGTAAACACATTTGCACTCAGAAGCTTTTTGTTAGATTCTTTTTCACACACTGGGGGAAAAAAAAAAATAACTCAAAACCCAAGTCAACAATACAGAAACCAAACCAGTACTGGAATGTAGTGCCAGATTCTTCCATTGTTTGTTTTCCTGATTCCACACCGACATTGGAGAGCGTCCAAAAACGAGTCTTGTCTGTCTGCTTTTCACTTCATGCTGAAGATGCTCCAAACCCAACTTCCTATTGCAAAAATCTCTGTGAGGTTGATCGACTTGTTTGTCTGTTTGATGTTAGATGAAATCCTAACCAGGATGCCTTAAGTAAACAGCCTAAACCATAAGGGAATAAACACATTTACACTGGGTAATGTTTCCTTGCAAGGTGGTATGGATTCTGTCGTCACCCCTGACAAGTTGTTAAGCTGTCTGCACTGCCAGTTCAGAATGGGACCAACAGAATATTAAAATCAAACCACACTGACTTGAACTGTTTTCTTCTGTTTGTTTTTGTTTGGTTTTCTTTGTTTTAAATGAACTATAGAAACAGCCTAGCTGAAACAATGAAACAACAAAGCTTTTATCAAGGTACTTACCTACTGTACAGTTCCTTCTTAGCAAGACATTGCCTAAGCCCGTTTCTCTATATCCTGTTGCATCACGAGCATGATCCCTGGTAAAGAGAAGCAAAAACTGTAAGACATTTTCCCACCAGAAATATAAAATATGCATTTTTCTGTTTGAAAATAAAATGTCAGTTTAGCTCAGCACTCCTATAGGCATCTCAAAAATACCCATACCAGCATAAAGTAAGGTGCTTTCATGTCTGAATAACTGCTTCAAGGTGAAAAGGGAATTCTGGCTAGTTTTCAGGAACATTCACATGTTTGACACTAGGTAGAGCACTAGGAGGTAGGTTCTTGTTTTCTATGCTAGGAAATACAGACCAGGAGCTTTGTGATGTACTGGACACCTCAATGGCAGCAAAACCTTCCTTGGTTTGGCTGGGCCTGATGGCACAAGTTATTCAAGTCCTTTTGATTCTGGAGTTTTCTTGTTTTTACTATAGGGTGTAAATGCACTTAAGTATAGAATAGTGAAAAGAAACTCTCTACACCCAACCTGCCATTTGGTATTAAGTGAATGCCTTCAAATTCCAAATGAACTTGTATCTTACTTGCTGCTTTGCATTGAACCAATTTTGCAAGTTTTTATTGTACTATATATTAACTCTGAGAGGCTAATATAGATTTCCAAGTAGTTTAATAGGTACTTCCATAATATTTACATTATTCCTAATACTACAGATTCTATCAGTTGTATTTCAGTGCTTTTTTCATGTTCATTTGCTTTAGAGTTCACCTCAATCAAGATCATTTTTCCCCTTTTGAATTGGAAGTCACAATTCTTCTGTTTCACTTCTCAGAAAATAAAAGAACATCCTAAGTTTTTTTTACAGGACAACATGTATTGTTGAGTTTGTGTGATGAGCAGCCTAACCACTGTGAGTTAGGGCAAAGCCAGATCTGTGTGCTTCTAGAGATTGCCTCTTTTTATTTTCCCTTATTTATTTTTTAAATCTCATCTAGCAAGATACACAATTTTAGCAACTTGATCCAATTCAGGTAACAGGAATTCACATTCCAGTCATTTCTGGAACTGCTAAAAGTGCTCTTGTGCTGTAGTTAGTAAAGAGGCATTCAAGGTATCTAGCTAAAGGAATTCTACAGGTCAGCTGAGTCTTGTGCCAAAGAAGTAGTAAACACATTTCTCATTATTGGTATACCTTAATAGAGAGGTACGGGGAAAAAAAAAACCCGAAACCAACCAACCCAAACAAAGTCAAAAGGAAAACTAAATTCCATTTGTTGTAAAGTCATCTTTGACAAAAGAGTATAATTTAATCTTTAGCAAAGGAGGAGCCATTCCAGTCTATTCATTTAGGACATTTATTTAGCATGAATCAGTAAGTGCGTTGCAAACAGGTTGTTTTAATAGCCTGGAGAAAGAATATTCACATGGAGTTTCTTAGTACTGAGATTAAGGGATTTAGAGATTATGGGGCAGCCTATTCTGAGTGACAGAAGTACTATGTGATTCTTAAATCAAACAGTAAACTAAGCATTTTATACATATTCCTCATAGGTATTACTAATAATTGTCCAAGTTTAAGCCAAAAAAAGGATTCAAAGTCAAATTTCCAGTTCACTTGATGAGAATGCTATGGGACTATATGTAACCAACATAGCAACACTTCAGGAAATGCTCTGAAATTTGTTGGGGTTTTTTTTTCTGCATCTTAGCTGTAAATACTCAGAGTGCACTAGGCTAACAGTCAGATTACTGTGGTTTAAAAACCTAGCTTCAAACACCTCCATTAAATGTTTAATACATGATAGCTTTAGGATAAAATGATGAATTCCAAACTGCTTGTGGTTTCCAAAACTGAATGCAAACAAAACTTCTCTGAATATTTTCATAAGGAAAGTGAGTGCTTGGGTTTTTCTATCATCTGCTAGGTAAGAAGCAGAAGCACCAGCAAGGTCGTAAGACTTGTTATCACTATGGCTCCTCCTGAGTTTTGCAGCTATCAGAAGTCTCAAGTTCTATTTTGAAATGCCTCAGATTTGGACCCTTTTGTTGTTTCAGCCGGTGAGGTGACCTCAGGCAGACTCCTGGCACAGGAACAACCACTGCACACTCAGGGAACACGCTGTGGCAAGGTGCAGGTGGCACACTCCTCCCCTCAGAGGAATGTGCATCTCTCTGCCTGCCTCCTCCTTTCCCCATGCAGGCTGTTGAGGGCAATCTCACAAACTGCCCTGATTTTGTTTTCATTTCAGATGATACTAACGGGTTTACTATTATTAAAGAAAGCCCTGAAAGCTTTTTCTGCAGCCATGATTCTACCTTCCTCTTTAAGAGCTGAGCTCAGCTGCTTTGCCTTAGGAAATGGGTACAAGTTAAAATCATCACTCCATCACCACTACTCAACTGAAACCAAAGGCTCTCTTAGAAACTCATTCACCCCTTCATTAACCTCAGGCTGTGCAAAGTTCTAAAGTGCATTAATGCCACAAGAATTCAGTTTTCATCCTGCTTCTTAGAAAGCAGGCCTGGTAAACTCCTGGCAGCTAGATTTTATTGTGAGTTGTTCCTATCTGCAGATAAGTTGTTCCTTGCTTTTATGATACATGCATAATATCTGTTTACATAACTGCAAAGGTATATATTTATGACAAGTCATCAGAAGCCTGTTTGATGGTAGCACCCAATTCCTGTATGTATCCTACGCTCTTACAGCATTAACCCTTGCAGTAACTGTCAGCTCTGAGAGCCTCTGCAACTTTAAAAGCTCATTACCTTCTAGCTGTTCAGTGCTCTCTGCTTCATGTAGCCAGGGCTTCAGCTGGGTGAGGAGCTTACCCATTTCAACCCAGTCACATTCACAACTGCTTTTCTTTGCCAGGAGTTCTAGAATTTGTACCGTGCTAAGTGTGGTGTTGTCTTGGGGAATGTGGTTTGTGAAGAAAGAATAAGGACAATGAACTCTACATACTTAAAACTTGTCTTTTCACTGCTGTTTGATTTCCTAATTTCATCAGGTGATGCCTAAAAACTGACTTTCAGGTGCTCCTGTTCTCCATCATGCCATCTGTTTGTGCACTGGGTGCTAACATATAGTCTGTGTCAGTGAATGGTATGATGAACGTCTGTAATTTTAAGTCTTTTGGGGATAAAGCTATAGCCTTAGAAGAAAAAAAAACCAAGTTCTACTTTACCCCATAAGCCAGAATATAGAATGCAAAAGCCCATCCACTGGTATAGGTTGTTTTTTTTAAAAAATGTATATTTATATATATGGATTTATATAAGCAAATGCACATCTATAAAAGTACACATATGTGTATGTTGTATATGAGGTGTACACATCCATACACTGCGGTGTGTATGGACTACACAGCAAATGATGAAGGGATGCCTGCAGAGCTCAACCAGGCATCCATTCCTTACAGCCAGTGCTGGGTCTGAACCAAACCCACTGCACTGGGGAAGCTGGAACTGTTCCCTCAGCTCAGCAGGGGTTTCCTCTCTGGGCACGGCCGCAGCTCCCTGGAGCCCACGTGGCCTGGGGAGGCTTCAAACCCAGGGCTTCCTCACACCCAGGGCTTCCTCACACCCAGGGCTTCCTCACCAGTACCTGCCTGCTGGGGGGGGAGGGGGGGATGGAGGACGTGTGGCAGCAAGTGTGCACGTGTTTGCACCTGTACCTGCAGCTGAGGTGTCCTCTCCACTTGTTTGAGCAGCAGCAAGGGAGCACTTCCATGGGTCACTTCTCAACTCTTTGGAATCACTACATTGGAGTATTACAGCTGTACAGTTACATGGCCATCTTCTCTTGCTCTGCTGTAACTTTGTATGGATTTTGTACTGCATAGATTATATATTGTGATAATGTCCTATGCAACAACAATTAAGAAAGGAAAAAAAAAGGTAAAAAAGGAAGAAAATTAACAACTGTAAAATACTGTCTTAACTTGTATGCATGGTTAGGGACATTTATTTTCCAAAATAAAACTTGTAACTATGAAATATTGACCTTCTCTTAACTTCCTTCTCTATATACCAGTTAAAAGGCATCAGTTGTTCATGTTTCTGCTGCCCATTTGAGGCTTGGTATCTTGTTTGATATCTTTTTCACCCAGTGCTATTGTTTAACTGGATATGTGCAATCATTGAAAGTTTCTGTAATGTTTGTTTTGTACTCTCCTCTGCTTTAACTAGTATTTTATAGTTGCATAGTGAAATCCCTTTCTCAAAGCTGATCTACTCTGTGCTTTTTCTTACAAGATAGTTATGGGATTGGTACGCACAACTTAAAGGTCATAAAGTCAAACATCCCCTTTTTTCAAAGCTCAGTTCTTTGCAAATTTCTGCTATCATGGTGGAAATGTCCTAGCAAAACAGTAATTCCATCTCACTTTCCTTATTTTAAAGATGAGGGAATTGAAACACGAGATATGTGAGTGGCTTTCTGGAAGACATGAGGCCTTTATCCTCCTCTGACAGAAACACCACAACCCCAGGAAAACAATGTTGTGCCCTACAATGATTATCTGTCTAGAACATTGTAACTGATAGAAAAAATAATTTACAACAGTGGAATACTTTGGAAAGATGAAAGCTAAAACATGAAGATACACTTGCTCCTGTTTTCTGTGCAAGAACAAGTCTGAAGTTTTGTGAAAATACAGGCCCTGGAGAGTGGCATTTCTGAAGTCTTCCTACATGAAGGACCTGCCTCATGTTGAACAACAGAAGAGCAGTCTCCTAAACTTTACAGAAGAATGCAAAGAGAAGCAGATCTTTCCAAAAGGATATGCCCTTTAAGTATGAGGCTCTTGCCTTGTGCTGTAATGTTATGTGCCTCCCCACCCAGACACCCACATTCTGAAATGCCTGTATTAACTCACCTGCAAGAGAAACTGCCCCTCTCGGGTTGCTAAATGGCTGAGTTTCTGTCTTGCCTGTGGCTCAGCATCTGCCATGCAATGCCCATGGCTGTGGCAGTGGTCCAGCAGTTCAGAAGGGAAGTGATAATACTGATAGAATTAGGATGGGATTTTCCTGTTCACATTCACCTGTGTATCACTTCTGGCTTCAGTCCACCTTCAGGTTTCATTGCAGTGGCTTTTGCAGGCACCACACCCTTGGCAGGCTTTGCTAGTCAAGAGATGAACAGGCAACAGAAACAGAGAAAAGCAAGATAAGATGGAGATTGAAATCAAACAAACAAAAAGGTGAGGACAATGAGACAAGCTGAGTTTTTCTAGCAGCTGACTGGAGAGGCTCATACAGCACCAGAATATGCAACAGGGCTTCCTAAAGAACTGCAGGGCCAGCAAGCCTGGCAGCATCTGCAGAGATGACCAGAGACTCCATCATCTTCCCTAAGAGCTTTACAGAAGGGAGGTAAGTCAAACAGTAATTCAAGCAGGCAAGCACATGTCTGGCTAGCTAGAATGTGTGTATAAAGAGAGAGGGAAGGATGATTTGAATAGATTCCTCCGTCTCTGCACCAGATAAGGGAGGGGAGTCTGGATGCCCAGACATCTGAGCAGCAGAAGGAGAGGGAAGTGTGAACACTGACTTTGGAGCCAGCTTTGTGCCTTAGGTAAGTCAAAGAAGAAGGTGACAGTGAACAAGTCGGGGGGGGGGGGAACAAAATGAGAAGAAAAGATATCTGAGAAAACCTGAGCGGGGATTTAGGCAAGAACAGACCCCAGAGGTTTGCTAACAAAACCTGGACACTGTGCTTAGGAGTTACTCTACCTCACCAAGAGCTGAGAGCCCTGGAGTGTAACTGCTGCCTCATCATAATGGTAAATAATCAACCTGTCCTACTCAGTTGGCACTGACAGGAATTAGATTTAATCTCCGGCTCCCACTGGCCAAAACCAAACATTCAACAGCAAAAGAGGGGTTGGCACCAGGGGATGGGCTGAGAGAGGCCTGGAGACACTGCTGCTGGCAAGTCCCTGCCCAGCTGACGTGTCTTCTCTGCGTCACTGGGCAAGCAGGTCTGCTGGAGCACACTGCAGCAGGTCTGAGCCTGCTGCACCACTGCTTGCAAAGCAGATTCCAAAGGGTCCCAGAGGCTTCTACTGCCCAGGCTGGCTTGCTCAGAGCTAGCACAAGTGTTCTTCCCAGGGCCTATCAGCAGTGGACATGCAGAGCAGTGTTAATGGCCTCCATGAGCCTGAAGGTCTTTGCCAGTGTGGAGAAGGCTGTGATTCCATGGCTGGGATGTCTCCCAGGGGGAAGGTGCAATATACCAAGCTGGTCAATTAGACAACATCACTGAAGAAAAGGCCCAGATGAAGGACAGGAAAGACAGTGCTGAATGCAGAGAGAGTTTCAGTTATGTGGCAGTATGGCAAGAGGAATGGGATGAAAATACGTGGGAAACAGAGATGAAAGATGCAATCCATGGGGAAGGTGAGGTAAAGAGGGTGAAGTTAAGTACAGAAAAATGAGAAAGCAGTGTAAGGTAGGGAAATTTTATGTCATTTTTGAGAGAGAAAAGAAAGGCATAAGGTGCAAAATCCAAACAGGGGGTCTAGAGGAATCACAGAATCAGTATGGTTGGAAAGGCCCTCCAGGGTCATCAAGCCCAGCCTTTGTCCCAGCATTTCTCTAACCACTGCACCATATCCCCAAGCGCCGCATCTCTTCGTTCTTTAAACCCCTCCAGGGATGGGGACTCCACCACCTCCCTGGGCAGCCTGTGCCAGGGCCTGACTACCCTCTCAGGGAAGAATGGCTTCCTAATATCCAATATAAACCTCCCCTGATGCAACTTGAGGCCATTTCCCCCCGTCCTGTCATTACTAGTTTGAGAGAAGAGACCAACACCAGCCTTACAACAACCTCCTTTTAGGTAGCTGTAGAGGGCAATAAGGTCTCCTCTCAGTCTCCTCTAGACTAAACAAACCCAGTTCCCTCAGCCTCTCTCCATAATCCAAGCTTTCCAGCCCTTTCACCAGCTTCCTTGCCCTTCTCTGCACCTGCTCCAGCATCTCAATGTCCCTCTTGTACTGTGGTGACCAAAACTGGACACAGCACTCAAGGTGTGGTCTTCCAAGAGCTGAGTACAGGGGCACCATCACCTCCCTAGGAAGCTGTAAGAGAGCTTGTGTGGTGGCATATTCCACAGAACAGAAGGCAAGGTGTGTCAGTGTGCAATAAACAGGACTGTGTGTCTTTAAGAGCCCAGTGTTTGTGTTTTCCCATGCTCTCCTATTGTGGAAATAACTTTCTGACTCATTTCTCTGATCCTGGAGATGAACTGAACAGACACAAAACACAATAGCAACGGGAAGAGAGAAATTCCTCCCTCCCCCTTCCACCACACACACGTTTTACATCAGTGATCGGAACACACTCAGAGCCTCCCAGTGGAAGGGACACAAGATGCAGACCAACAGTGTTGCTCAGTGCATGTTACTGGGGTTTTTCTTCACCTTTCTCACCACTGCCTAAACAGTTAAAACATGAAAGCCACACTTCCCCAGCCTGCTACTTTGAAATATGCTGCCCAGTCTCTTTGGTTAACAGGCTTACCTTCCAGATTTTCCACCGACTGAACTGCACCAGGAATTTGCCAGCTTTTTTAAACTTCAAAGCTTTGCACTTCAAAGACCCTGCAATTTTTCTCTAAAGCCTCATGCCCCACCCTCTGCAAAAAAAAAACAACACCACCCAAAAAAGCTGTCAGTTTGAGACACCCTCTCAAACTGTTTGGAAGCCCACTCAACATCACAAGTGTGATCTTTCCCGAGGGGAGTCATGAGGGGACACCCCCTACATCACTGGCCAGGGAGAATTCCTTCACCGCGGCACGGCGCAGTCGCTGTTCCTTCCTCTAGAGCTTGTAAAACAAATCCCCAGCCCTCCTGCTCCAGGAGCGATGAAAACCCCCTTTTTGCGGCCCGCTGGAAGGAACGGGACGAGCTGGTAGGAAGAAAGCAGAAGACAGTTCTGCTCAGGGTTGTCAGTACCCCCAGCTCCCCGGCGGGCCGCAGAAGGCAGAGCAGGGTGGCAGATCCCTCAGAAGAAATGACCTACATTCATGCTCCTCCCTGCGGGAGAGGAGCCACTCGGAGGGGCCGAGGGTTTGAGAGCAGCCACAGCACTCCCCAGCGTTTGCATTCTTCCCTGCAGACGGAGATGCTTCCCCGGAACCGCCCTGGCAAGCAGCGGCCCCGAGGAACCCGGGAGCAGGAGGCTGGTGGAGGGTGGGACTGCACCAGCAAGCAAGCCTGGGCGAATAAAGCACGCCTGCCTCTTGGCTTCCAAGAAACCTTCCATTAAGGCTTCACTGGGTATTTTTGCAGTCCACTTGTCTATTTTTAGAATGGATAATTAATGCCAAAGGTAATAATGGAAAAAAATAAATAATCAAGCTTTAAGTCCAAGAATGGAAAATTTACTCTTCTCTACAAAATTGCTATGATTAAGGAAGACTAAAAAGGAAGGGTTACATTTCATGAGTAAAAATATGCTACAAGTCACTGTAAAAATTGTATGTTCCACGGTGTTTGTTAAGAGCTGGGAAGCGTTTCAAGAGACAGTGCCTCACCACTTCACTGTTACTAAGTTGGAGTGAAGGCAGAGCTGAATGCCCAGCCTTCAATTGCAGCTCTGCAGGCTGTGTTTTTGTACAGCCCTCTGCCCTGCTGAGCCTCCCAGCTGCTCTGCATGTTGTGATCTGGCTTTGGGAGGGGCTGGCTGGGGCCTGAGAGCAACTGGCACAGGCTCTGCCCACTTCTGTGCATGGAGTAAGGGAAAAATCCCAGCTAAGATACACAGCACCCTCACCAGGTCCTTAAAATCATCTGCCTCAAGTATAGGGCTATTATACGGCTAGAAAACATCTTCTATGAACTCAGATGAGAGGTTCAGAACAAACCCTTTTACCTCTCATACAGGGGAGCTGAAACATGAAAAAATATGCATGATGCTTTCACATTTTAGCTATTATTTTACTGCTAGCAATGGTTTGGATGCACATCCCTCAGCCTTATGACAGAGTCTTCTGTCAGTGTTAATGTTACCATGGTCTGTAGTAGAAAAGTCTTTGTCTTAGTTATCTTCTGTTCACCCATCTCATCCAGAGCCTCAGGGCTCCTTGCTCGTCTGCTCTGCATGTTCTGCACAGCACCTCGTGATCAGCACAGATGTGAAAGGCATCTCTGCCCTCCTCCAGGAACTCCCTTCTCCCCAGCCACAATCCACATTCACCATTACACACACATTCTTTTATACCGCAAGGGTCACCTCAGACTGAGCCCAATTTGTAAATTCCTGACACCACAGGGAATATTTGTGTGGAGTATTTAACAGCAGTGGAACATCAGAGGGGAGCAGCCAGCATCTAAAGCAGGACCTCCCTTTTAGGTGCCTCAAAAAGGCCCTCTTTGCTGTGGGGAGTTATCACACTAAAATTATCTTTTTGACTTAGTTGTGTCTTGTAATAATCAGAGGGCTTTACTAGGGCAGGCAGCTTGTCCAACACATCCCCTAACCTGTGCCCCAGGGAGGCAGCAGAGTGCCCTGGGAAGTTGGTCAGGATGGCATATTGGCCCCTCTGCCCCCCTCAGCAGAGTCACTCACAGGAATGACCCATCTGCTTTTCCTTCTGGAGCCACTTGTGATGCTGGGTCTATGATGGCCTGGTCTGTCTGGCATTTCTGGCCCAGGTGAACCATCCTCCTCTCCTACAGCCAGTTCCTCCTGCAGGGCCCCAGACCTGTTCTACAGGGAGGCCAGGAGAGGATTCACCTGCTTCCCCCAGCAGGGACCTGTTTCCATTCTCCCCCTTCTCTGTGGTCCCCTCTTACTGCCTGGTGACAGGAGGGGATCCTCTGGTTTCTGTGGGGCCTCAACCTGTTCCCTTTCGCTCAGGGAGTGGGTCCACTCCTTGTCAATCTCCCTCTCGCACTCTGATACTCCTCAACCTCTTCACTTGGCATCCCTCAGCTCAACCCCCTGACCGAGCAGATCATTCCCCTGGTGACACAGAGGTTTCATCTCCAGCACCCACCAGTGCCAGTGCCAGGCTCTGTCACTCTCTGCAGAGGCCTGAGCGCCGCCATGTTTGCTGGGGCCTCTGCCTGGGTCCCACAGCTTCTCTAGCAGCAGCCT
>JANHGL010006900.1:15493-35522 GCA_024611195.1 Ceyx melanurus
TAGCAGCAGCCTCCAGTCTGGTACAGCCAGGGCTGGGTCTCTACAGCAACCCACACCGTGTGTCTCGCGGGGCAGTGGAGATGGGCAGCGCTGACCACTTAGAGGGACTGAACTCCCCTAGACACCTGCAGAGGCTCAGGGCCCTGCCGTTCGTGCTGCAGCCCCCGCCGAGACACCCACAGCCCCTGGGCACCCCCCTGTGCTCTGTGGCGGGAACTTTCCCGCCCTTCCTGAGGCCGCTCCCAGCTCGGGGCTGCTGCCGGCTCCGCCCAGGCCCCCTCAGCAGCCCGCCCAGCAACCGGCAGTCCCAGCACAGGCAAAGGGCTGCAAAAACAGCACAAAAAAGAGCTTTTCGTCGGCCCTTTTTGCCGCAGATCCCTTCCCCAGTGCGGTCTTACCTGCCCTGAAGCTGGGCACCGCAGAAAGCACCGCCTGGCGCCTTAGCACATGGATTAATTTTGCCGTGGGGGTGCCGGCTCCGCCCAGGCTCTCCCGAAGTGTTTCTTGCCTGGGAAGTTCAGCTCTGTAAGCAGCTCTGCCCTGCGGTTTCCTCTTGGAGCTGATAAATCTGTGGGATTTGGAAATCTGATCATATTGAACAAATTGCATTATTGTGGCCTCAATAAAAAAAAACCCAAAAAACCAAAACCAAACTAAACAAACCCAAAAACCAAACCCCACACTGTAATTATTTCATGTATTACTGTAATTATTTCATGTATTACTGCGCAGCAGACAGGCAGGTACATTTAACATTCCAGTGTCCTTACATTTAAGAACCACATTCCTAGAAACCAGTGCCACTTACTTGAGCAAACGAGCAGATTTGAGCAAGTTCATAACCCAGAGCCAGCTGTGCTGACCCTTCCCTCTCCCTGTCTGTAGGTGGTTTGCCCCAGGAAGAAAGGGAATCCTAACAGCAGGTTGGCATTCTGTGTTCAAAGATGTTTCTACGCCTGCCTGTGTGTGCCGACTACTTTATTATCTGATTTATCCCCAATTCAAATGAAGATGCTGTCAAACAGCCATTATTGAAGGTAAATGCATGCCATGAACACAGGCACAATAGTCAAATGGCTAATGTGGAACATGAATCAAGAATGAAGTACAGCTAAAAGAAAGAAGTCAGTGTCCTAAAAAATTGGCATTTTTAACTTACTTGAAAAGATTAGAAGTTTAACTGGTAAATAATTAATCACCAATCCACTGTCTCAAGAGAGGGCCAACCCTACATTAAAAGTTCTAACAATCACCAGGGGAAAGTGCTTAAAAGAATTAATAACATTAGGAGATTAAATGATTGCATGCTAACAAAAGAATAATCTGGACTGCTCGGTAAACTGGATAACAAACAAACCAAGTGTATTTGATACAATCAAAATTAAAGATTACTTGGCTATACTCACCAGATATAGGGCTCTAGCTCAGGAGGTAAGGACTTCAAAACTACTAGGTCGAAGAGCATCTGAACAAGAGTTCCTTGTACTTCTTATAGCCAGAAAGACTAAAGACATCTTTGTGAATAAATAAACAGTAATTTCAGTTTGGAAACAAACTTGTGCTGAAATGCAGACATTATCAGTTCTTACACAGAATCGGAGACTAATTCAGGAGAGAGGTTGTCTAACCGGCTGCAGCAGACTCTGCCTGAATTTATTGCTGTTGTAGCTGGCGTGCATTTCACAAAAACCTTTCAGGCTAATTTAGGTAGCTATTTATTAATGGAGAAGATAAAAAGGCTGGAGGAGACTTGAAGCACAGGCATGAGAAAGATTATATTCCAGGAAGTGGAAATATGCCTCTGCAACAGCCTTGGAAAGTATGATCTGCCTTCACAAGAAGGTTAGGGGATGGCACCATCAGGGAGTACAAGTAATTCAAGGGCAATAGGCAGCTCCTCAATTAGAGAGAAGTGAAATGGGATCACAGAATCATTCAAGTTGGAAAAAGACCCTTGGGATCATCCAGTCCAACCATTAACCCTACTCTACAAAGTTCATCCCTAAACCATGTCCCTCAAAACCACATCCAAACAACCCTTAAACACATCCAGGGCTGGTGACTCAACCCCCTCCCTGGGCAGACTGTGCCAGCCTCTGGCTACTCTTGCAGTGAAATTTTTTTCCCTAAGGCACAGTCTAAACCTCCCCAGTTCCAGCTTGAATCCATTCCCTCTAGTTCTGTCAAAGACAGAGATGCAAAGGCAGAAAGTGGAGTTAAGTAAATTCAGGTTAAAAACAAATTTTACTAGAAAAAGGGTTAATTCTCTGTTGGAACATCTTATCACCTGGTAAGATGACTTGCTCAGCACATGGGATCTATCTAAGGAAACGTGAGAATCCTGTCTGACAGGTTTCAGTTTCCTCAGCATTAAGCCCAGGACAGCACACAGAGAGCACACACAGAAATCCAAGCAAACAGATACTTTAGAAATAAGTTAATTTTATTGAATAGGCATTATAGCTTCTCTCGTTTCAAATAATGGAGAAGCCAATTCACACAGATTACAGAGCTATCAGTTACTTGGAGTAATCTTTCATAAAAGAAAGAAATGAAATACAGTTCTGCTATAAAAAGTGCGACAGTTATAACTGGAAGTTTTGGAAACAAAAGCAAATTTTTACTACCTATTGCAAAAGTTGGTTTAGTGCTTTAATACTTTACAAAGTAACAATCCAACTGCTAAAAACAGCTCTTATGCATCATCTTTGTCAAAGTATGGATCAGATTAAAAATGACATTTAAATTGAATTTGAATGAAAACTGCATGTAGAAAAGATTAAGAACTCACACTTTTTACAACAAAAAATACTAATTATCCTTTAATGCTTCTGTTTCTTTTGAAGAGTAGATTTAAACATGATATGGCAATCAGCTTAAACATGATCAACTATGCAGATGAAGGTGACTGCAACCAATCACATCTTTAAACTATGAATAGGGGAGGGCATGGGAAAAGGTAAATTCACTCCTTTCACATGGGATAAAAGCTCTGCATGAAAATGGTCACAGAGAAACCTGAAAAGTCATTTCAGCTTTAAATATATTTTTCTGATATATCTATAATATTTTTTAAGTCATAAATCAATCTTTGCTAAAATAGTATAAATTTATAGAAGACAGCAAGAAACTCCCACCCAGATTCTGAAAAAGGAGAAGGATGGTATGACAACCAAGAAGTTGAATTCTTAGCCAACAAAAATCAGTGAGACTTGCTTTATTCCTTGTTAACATTTATTTGTCCCTGGGGAGGGCCAACTACTATCTTTCTTTGAAATACGGGCTTCAGTACAAATACATTTATTGTATATTTAGTTTTAAAAATACTGAGCTTGTTCAGTTATTAGAAAGAGTCACCTTTTCTCTCCTGATTTTTTAAACTTTATATAATTAGCTTTGGTTATACTTGAACAGAGACCCTCAATTAATGAGTAAATGAACTGTTATAAATTGAGATTGTGTTATTTTAGTTGTTGTTTGGGGAGACAGCCTCTTTATATGCAAGCTGAACCGAGAAAGCCAAATCTTCTTCATTGGAAAGTCTAACATGGGCTTTAAGGAAGAGCTTTAGAATTTGTCCAAGGAAGTAGAAGGTGGAAGGAAAAATGTTAGCAACAGCAAAAAAAATAGGTGCCAACCATTTGGTGAGGACATATTATCCAACAGTAACAGCAAAGTTATGATGAATTAGCTAGATCTACCCTTTCAAGTGGAATATACCTTTCAGCTGTCCTTCAAGATTTGCCTGTATCTGAGATGCATTGGACTTTAACAACACTGGACTGTGTAACAAAAAAGATCAAGTAAACCAAATGGCTGAAATACGTGTAAACAGCTTTGACACTGCCAGTGTTTCAGACAATGTTTTCCATACATAACTGTTAGTCACAAGAATCAAGGAGGAAGAACTAAGGACTTCCAAGGAGAATAAAGTCTTTCAGACACACAACAGTCAACTGCAAGGTCTTATGAAAAGTTGATAACAGTATTTTACATCTTAAAGTTGAATGCAAAATAAAACTCATGTCCTTACTGGACAGATTCCAGTAAGAAAATAAGAGTTCTATGCAGATTTAAGAACCCGAATCGTGGTAAGATTGGCACATTACCAGTGAAACAAGGAGTCAGCAGAGTAAGAGCAACAGGCTTGGAAAAGACACAGAAGTTCCTGCTCCTCCCCAGGAAAGAGCCCAAACTTCATCTAGATCACTGGGACAGTTTCACACAGAGCTGGCCTGGAACACTACAGTTGGGAGCTCCTAGCTGCTAAGGTCTGTGTGGTTAATTCCCTTCCTTTTTTAATCTAGGTTAATAGCATCCCATTTGTTCTCCTTGGTTTCTGGTGGATGAGCAGAGGTTGGCACCACGTGCAGGCAAAGCTCTGAGCTCTGGAGGGAGCAGCACTGCTTCTCGCTGCACGTGCACCGTGTGCGTGATACAAAGACTGTACTGACAGTGCAAATGAGCAAAGGATAAAACCACTGCCTGGTGGCTTGGTATTCAAACTCAGGGGAGACAACTGCACAGGAGAGAGGAGAGTGCTTCCATCAGGCCCACACGGCTGTGTTTGATGGGTACCTGGTGGCAAGGCTGGCTAAAGGCGACGCAGGGCACTCCCCGAGGCCCAGCTGCCCTGCTGTGCTGCTACATCTCCTGCTTGTTTTCACCTAAAGCACAGGGAAGAGGCTTCGTGTTGCCTGGAGGTAACAACAAGGTAACAACAAGGCAAGTGTTCCACTTCACCTCTGCAGCAAAGACCCCGTTGGGACACCACGGCCCACCATGAACTGCATCTATTTTCGAGGCAAGAGCGACCAGACTTGCTTGGTTTCTGGCAAGGTTGGCCGTGGCTCTCAGCCTCCCTCCCTACTGCCAGCCTTCAGCAGGTGAAGCTTCTGTGTGAGAGGCTCCAATTTTCTTCTGTGCCAAGGCAGTTATGTGGGATTTACCAGAAAAGGTGGCTTTTACCTCTCCGTTTTCTTGAGAGGGAAAGTGCTACTCCAGTGTAATCCCACTTGCATGTTGACATTGATTTTGCATGTGATCAAAGAAAGAACTGGGTCACCATCTTACAAGCTTATTCTCTAAACTTCTTCCCTCCCCTTTTTTTAAAACCCCACCATTTGAAAGGGGCCAAATGGAATACACAGCTCACACACAGAAGTCAGGCACTGTTTAGTTCTAACACTGGATCATGTTTTTGCAATCTGAGATGATTCTGCCACTTGAGTAGAATTTGCTTTGTTTAAAAGAAGAACCCTGCTGCTTTTCAATCCCTTCTTCCCCAGCTGCAAACCTCTGCAAGAAACGGAAGAGACTACATTAGATGCAGAGATGAATGGCCAAGCAACACTTCTTTCTTCCCCCAGAACACAGGAAGACCCACAAAACTTCTTGTCAGGAAAAAGTTTTTGATACACCTTAATACTTTTCCATCTTTTTAGTATTTTGGTGCCATAGCTGCTCTACTAGTTACAGTTATTTCTCTGTTTTTACTCCTGTCTCCTCTTCTGACAAAGGTTTCCCAACACAGTGACACACATCATAGAATTCCAATTTTTAGAAGACTTTAAGGTTGTATTCATATGCCTATGCACACAGCAACACAGACCACAGCAGGCCAGAGAGTTGTACAGTCATGGCTAAATGAGGAAGAGGACAGAGGCTGCATCCAGTTAAGTGACTCTCAGTCCCCAGAGAGTCGTAATTTTAAGGCTGTTTGGAGCATGGTGGCTTTTACCCACCTCTCACGTTCCACAGTGCAAATGTGCATCAGCCATCCCAATTCTCTTGGTAAAACAGCAATCACAACAGCATATTCACTTGGGAGGAGAAACAAGCAGAAGAGAGGGACCATGACAGCCAAGGAAAGGTCTTGCATCCCCCACCAACTCAGTGGGGCCCCCCATTAAGAATGCAAGAGCTAAATGGACAATTAGATGGTGTTTGGTGCAAGGCAAAGCTTCCCATGTTCAAGCAATCGCTTTAGGAATTGATTCACACATGGAAAATTGCTGAAGAGAAAATGCAAATTCCACTGACCACTGAAGAAAAGCCCTGAATGTGCGCTGGAGTATCACTCACTTGGTTTTCCAAAGCCAAGGAACAGCTTTAGCTCCCACAGCAAACCCATGTTCAGGACATCTTAAACCCAGCCTCTTTGGTAGGAAAATCCTAGATGCAGATCTCAACATTAGGCATCCAGATTTGAAAAGTTTGGTTGCAGTACACAGCTTAATAGCAATTCTTAAACAAAGAAAACTAAACCACAGAAGTGATGGAATTTTTAAAAGTACACTGACTCCCAACTTAAAATTCACAAGCAGAGTTCATAAGTAAGTGGTTAAGTACAGTATAAAGAACTACAAAGAAATAAAACATGAACATTTTCGTCTGCAAGAAGCCAATGCATATTTAAATGTGCATTAATACACAATGTATCTGCCAATTAGAGGATGACATTTCTACCATCTGGAGTGAATTTCTTCCCATAGATGCTCAATGATTGTAAGGGTTAATTTCAGAAGAAGAATAATTCTCCAATTCTGTATTTTTTTTTTAAAGAGCAGAGTAATCCTCCTCCCACGGGTTCAGTTCAGATTGACTCCCAAGTCAATCAGTATCTGTACAGAAATGTTTCATTTGGTAAGAAAACTTTCCAGATGAATGTTTATTCAGATGCTGCTTATAAAAGTGGCTATTGGCAGGGACTGGAAGGAAGAGTGGAATTAAATAGAGAGGGATAGTGTTGTACCAAAATATAAAAAAAAAAATTTAAAGCTTTTCAATAAAAAAAAAAAAAGTTGTATATTCAACTCACATTAGCTAGAGATGTGCACAACAGACAGAGCAGTTAAAAACAAGTACATTTACAAAGCTTTCTTTTCATGGGTAATTTCTACCAGCATTTCTGAAGGTAACCTGCTAAAATGATGACCCTGTTTATAATAAAGGCGCAAAATATTGCTCTAGAGCATATTTGGAAAATAATATAAAAATAATTTCTATATTACAATTTGAACTTGGCTTGTAAAATTCCAACATAATACAGCCTTAAGTCTATAAACAGAACATACTTACAAACACCCTTCCCTTGTTTTCTTCCCGTTTTTTAACAATATAGTATTTTAGTCATATACACTGGAAATGACTGTGAAAATTAAAACAGATACTAGCATCTGTTGCTGAAATAATTTAAATTCTATGCTATATGCTGTTTTTGGTGATCCTCCGCACAAGATGCTACACCCTAAAACATACACTCTCAAAATACACTGACAAAGACTTAAACACACTAAGCTGAAAGGCCATCTACAATCAGCATCAGTTGCTTTGCTTCTCTGGATCTATGTTTATTTGATATTACTGTGGTTTCTATTAACATATGGGCTTTTAGCTGTGCAAAATATTCCCAGTGTTATGAAGACCTTACTCCCTTACTAGCTCATACTTTACTTTCACATCCAGCTTGCAAGCATTGTGTGTGTCCACGACAAACCTGATTTAAGGCCCCCAAGACTAATAGGATTCTGTCCAGAGATTTCAGAGGACAGTGGATTCAGCCCAAAGAGACCCAGGGCCTCCCTCTACTCGGGCAAAATTCTCCTCGAGTCTGTCACTGGAAGGGCAACGTCAGGCAGCCTGAGGGGAACAAACACTGGCTAAAGGCCTAGGCCTGGAGCCCACAAACCTTCATGGCTTTTCTCAATGTGGTTTCTGAAAAGGAGCTCTCGATGTCAGGGAGACAATTCCCAGTGGGGAAGCTGAGCAGCAGTGTGTTTGCAGACCCAGAGCGTTCAGAGGGCAGCGTTCTGTCAGCTCTGTGCTGTGAGCTTCTCAGCGACACGCTCATCACACGACAACTGGATTGCCCTCAATTTGCCTCTATGGAAAGGGACTGGTGTTTCCCCAGCAAAACATACAGGGGCTGCCAGCACCTCAGCAGAACTTACAGGGGCTGCCATTGCATCAGCAGACCATACACAGAACACACAGGGCCCCATCACCTCAGCACACACACAGAACACACAGGACCCATCATCTCAGCACACACACAGAACACACAGGGCCCATCACCTCAGCACATACACAGACACACAGGGCCCATCACCTCAGCACATATACAGAACACACAGGACCCATCACCTCAGCGCATACACAGAACACACAGGGCCCATCACCTCAGCACATATACAGAACACACAGGGCCCATCACCTCAGCGCATACACAGAACACACAGGGCCCATCACCTCAGCACATACACAGAACACACAGGGCCCATCACCTCAGCACATACACAGAACATATGGGTGCCCCACTGCACAACCCCACAGAGAGCATCTCTCCTTGGTGCTTTCTGTATCAGGTAACACTGCTCACACCATGAGTTCTGCAGCTTTAGAGATGACTGAAGACTTCACCTGGCCTATTTAGACTTTTTATAAAATAAGCAACACCAAAGTCCAGCACCTTTCTTTCACCCATCCCCTTCACCTTGGACTGAGGAAGAAGGAGCTAGCTGCTGAAAAAAGCTGTGTCACATGCTGAGCTTCCAGCACTTTTATAAAGCTGAATGAACTACAACAACGGGGTTAAGCAATTGTTTAAGAGTAGAAAGTATCTGAAGTTGCTTTTGATCATCTACATCACCTTCTGAATGAGCTGCTTGTTAGCCACATGCTACAAATGATACCCACCTCTGAGAAACGATTGTAAAGTCTAGCAATAGGTTATTAACTCTTTATAAAGCATTTTAAATGGAACTTCAATATAAAGTGTGACTGAAAGCTGTTATGCATCGCAAGCATCCTCTGCTACCAACAGCCCTTTGCATCAGAAAGGCAGGCCACCCAAGATTGAGTTTACTTTTGAAATCTGGACAGCAGTGATTAATTGCTGAATCACTGTCAAGGAGAGAGGGGGGAAAATGCATATAAAATATGCATCAGTACTGCAGCCATGAGCTAAAAGAAGAAATTTCTAGAGTTCCCCAAAACCAACAGTGATTTCTGCACAGCTGGGACTAAGCAGTAACTCTCACAAGCTCTGGAAGGTGTAGTGAGTGAAGGCAAATCAGGTACAGAAAAGAACTTGCTGGCCTGTGGCTACACGACCTTCCAATGTAAGGAAAAATAAACCAGGAGAGCAGTCAAGGGGTAGCCATTTAGTGCAAGAGAAAGAAAGTTGTGAAGATTATCCCCTCTCACATCTAGTCAGGGAATGGTGCCACTTCTTTCAGTGCTAGCGGATGCAACTCAGGAGCAGTTGGGAATTCTCACTGAAAAAAAGGGTTAGAAAATCTCCTTTTATGGGTAGACTGTTCTTTTAACAAGACAATCACTTCTCCAGGGAGGATGCACTGTTTCTGAACGTGTGGAGTGTTTAACAATGGATCACCTGTAGACAACTGCCTCACACAGCTCAGAAAAAAAATAAATCACAGTATTGCTTATCCAGAAAAAAAAAAAAAGGACAACTACTAGGAAGAGATGAGTAGATTTTAACTGGCAAATTTCATTATAGGCCTGCAACTGCTTTTTAATGCCAGATGTTAAGGGACATGAAAACAGTGGCATATTTGAAGAGAGTTCTAAAGGAACACAGCAATGTTAAGCAAATTATTCAAAGACATACCAAGAAAAGGATTCTAAGGAAACAGCCAAAACTACAAGGAAACAGCCACAACTAAAAGGTGTTCTGTCAGCATTTCATGGAACAGATATTTTTCAATGAGCAATCCAGTAGTGGCAAATATTTATGGAAATACCTGAGTGACTTGAGGATGACAGTGAGCACTGAAGTTCAGTATCCTATACAGACAAGCCTATTATTATTTGGAAGACCAACTCAATTTTTCAAAATAACCTACCAAAAAGGTACAATCTTATCAGTAATTTAGAAAAAAACCCTAATTTTTCTTAATATTGACCAGCTGTAAACCTCTCTCTTATGTGAGTAGGAGATTGTAAAAACATACTATAGAAAGAGCTCATTTAAAAAATGGGAAACAGCAAATTCTTATGGTAACTGCTTATTTTTACATGTGTGCTGTTGCTTTTTTCCTCCTTCAGAAAGGCTACAACTGACTTCAACAGGCTGGTAGAGTTTGCTGCTACTGTAGTACTTAAGCACAACTTTACACAGAGGCAATTCTCAGAGTATCAACTGCTACTGCTACTCTAATGCTCTAAGAAGTCTGAAGTATTTTTTTTCATGAAGTTTGATCCTGTCAGTTTTCTCAGTCTCAGTTGTAACTACAATATGCCATTTAATTGAACAAAACCTGGCTGGTTCTGGCAGCACCTGCAATCAGGTATTCCTTTGGCAACTGGAATTTACACATCACAATGGTTCACCACAAAAAGGACACTGCTTATCAGTGCACACAAGGTGGGTTTGAGAATGTGCTTACCTTAAGGACAGAAGTCAGCTGGAGCTTTAATCTCTCATTAGGCAGAGCAGTATTTCCCTTTTCTGGAGGAATACAAATTCAGCAACATCCACAGCAAGAAATACAGAGTACAGGCCTGGATTGGTGGGACAGCTAACATGGCAAAGACTTGGGCTTTGTAGAGGGGGCTAATGGACTCCATTTCAAACTACTCTTTAAACCTCCTGTTCAGCAGAAAACCTACAGATATGGGCAGTTTTAAGTCAGTTCCACCAGTTTCAGTGGGACCTCAGCAAAATTTAATGTACTTTTCCTGAACAGCTAAATCTGTGCTTTCTGTTTCACAGGCTACTTTAGGCTTGGCCTCAAGGCTAAACAGATTGTGCAAAAGAAACGGTGACACCCATGCCAACAGCAAAATTTGGGTACATCAGAAAAGAAACAAAAACAAAGCCTCTTTGGCAAAGAATCTTTCCTGTGCTGGCCAGAAAAGTGTTATTCCATATTGAGTAAGGCAGAACTCATGTTCTGTACCTTTAGCTGGCAGAGTAAGCAGTCCTGAAGGCAGAACTTCACCTACTTGTGGATAAAGAGCTCTTTTTTTCTAAAAAAACCCAACCAACCGTGTAGACAGTAAATGAGCCATTGCTGAAGTGTAGTAAGATTAAAGACCTTTCTCTATGATGCCAGTTGGTGGTGGAGGGATGCAAAACCAGCCAGTGCCAGACACAAGGAAGCTTCCTGAGGTGTTGCATCTGCTGTCAGGGTACTTCCAGTGTCTGCTTGACAGGAAGGAGTGCAGGAGCAAAGCTTTCTTTGCAGAACTATTGCAAATACTTACGGAAATAACTGGATATTAGACTTGTGCAAGTTGGTGCTAGGAGTTGCCATTCCTGCTGGAGGTATTTTCTACCCATCCTGGAACCTCCCTGGAAGGTACATAACTGACTCTAGGAGAAGACTCAAAAACAGGTGGTGGAGCCAACAGTCTTCAAGAAAGGCTTGGAAGTAATGTTTGCAATAAATACCACTTCAGAATGTTGAGAAAGAAATCAATAAATAATGATTAAATGCATGCAATGACTAAGGGAATCGATTGATGCCATGTTTGTTTTGACAAGCAGTTCATTCAGCTCTGAAATGACCCTCAATTTCCTGTCGGGTCATTGAATTTTCCAAATGAAAGAAAATTTTCATATTTTGATTTTATTTTAACATTTCTCTCAGTTTTAACAGCAATGACAACACTACTGAAATTCAGGTGCCCAAAAAACCAATACTATGTGGGTTTTTTTGGTGATGTGATGTCTTGCAAGTCATAATGTATTTTTATAAAACCTGTTGAAAAATTCAGTACAAATATAAGCGGGTCAAATCTACTTTTTTTTATGGAAATGTAGAAATAACTGGTAAGAACTTAAAAGTTAGGAAGAGCTACAGCCCTCATGAATTCAGACCTTTCACTTCCATTTCCTCAGTCATTCCATTTCCAACTGAAGCGAGTACAAACACCAGTAGTAATGCAACGTGCTGCCGTGTTAAAAACGGGCAGCATGCAAAAGCAGAACCCTCCTGAAAAAAACAAATCAAAGAAAAAAGCTATGAAAAATTTAGGTTTTACTAAGGAAAAAATACTCTCATAATAGCTCTGGAATTTCCAAGGTCTGCAAGGCAGATACTACCCTACTCCAACACCACATCCCCGGTATGACGACTTTCCCCTATCGTTCTACTACCTGAGTGATGTCAGTGTAAATTCAGGCACCATTAGTAAATTTTTGACCAAACATATACACAGCACTGACAAAGGCGTAAACAACCCTTCAGCTTACCAGTATATGTAAAAAAGACACTGACAAAATGGAAAAGAATATTGGTTTTGTTTTGTTGGTTTTTTTTATGATAAATTAATCCTATTATTTCCTCATTGCCCCGGAACAGCGAAGAGCTAGACACTACGTACTCATCAATCCTTTATTCTTGCCTTAAGGATTCCTTTTACTGCAAGTCAACACTTTCACTTTGTTAAGTAAGAAAATGGTAAAACTAAGTGGTCAGGGAGGAATCCTCAATGCCTGTGTCCCTTGCTGTCTCTCTCCCTGCGCTTTAACTCCTCTTTGTAGCAGTACGAACAGTAGTTCTCAGTCTCGGGACGCCCGTAGAAGGAGCAGTTCTCCTTCTTACAGCGGTTCTGCTGGATGGAATACACCGGGCAAACTGTGCTTCTGCCTGGGTTTTTGTCACTGTTCAACCAGGTCTGGGGAGCCTCCTCGTCGGCGTACTCCAAGCAGTCTCTGATGTCCCCAGTGTTGAATCCGTTGGTGTACGTCTGGGACTTGTGTTCGGCGGGCAGGGCGCAGCTCAGCGACTCCACGGTGTTCACCGTCCGGATGCCGGGGAGCCGCGCGGGGCTGTAGCTCTGAGAGGACAGCGACCTGTTTTGCTGGGGGTAGGTGGCACAGGTTTTCAAGGTGCCGACCACTGGCTTGTAGGTGTCATCTTGGAAGCTCGAGGGCTTGGAGTTGACGTCGTGCAGATGGATGACGCTCTGCCTTTGAACGGGTGGGGTATGGCTGTAGTGGGCGGACACCGGGACGGGGCCGCTTTTCCTCGCCCCGCCGCCAGGCGAAGAAAAGGACCCAGGGGTGGGACTCGTGCGGTCTTTAAATTTTAAAACCAGCTGGGTTGTATGGCTTTGAGGCAAGACGGGTGATGCCCTGTCCTGAGGAGATGTTTCTAATTTTTCTTTTGAGTATGCCTCTGGCTCCAGTTTCCTGGTAGACGGCCCGTTCAGAGCAGCCTTCTTCTCAGCATCCTTTCTTTTCTGTTCCTGTTCCGCGTTGAAACGCTCCTGGGCGCTGGTCAGGTAATAGCCAATCATCTCCTCGTGGAACTGGTGCCTGTGACTGGTCAAAAGAAGGCCAGCAAAAATAAACTTCCGCTCACCCTGCATGGCAGCTCTCAGAATGTTGAGGCTGAGTTTGACATCGGTGCTGTACTTCCACTGGTCAGACTGCTTGTCAGAGCACGGTTTAGCGCCCGTCTTCTCAGTGGGTGAGTTGCTAGCCCTGTCAGTTGGAGACGGAGTGGTCTTCTCGGATGGAGAAGTGCTCGCAGACTGTCCCGACTCCTCTTTGCTGCCCTTTCGAGACTTGGACTTCTTCTCTTTCCCCTTCTCCGCCGCGTCGCCGTTCTTCCCGTTGCCCGAATTGGCTCTGCTCATCTTGCCGTGCACCAGGCCTCCGAGGCCACCCATGTTCTTTTTCAGTTTAATTCCCAGGGTTTTACTGAGACTTCCTATTTTATTGGCGACTGAATCCGTCCTGGTTTTGTCTTTATCTTTCCTCTGTTTGTCCTTTTCCTTTTCTTTACCGTTTTTGCCGTTATTGCCATTGGAATTACTACAGATGGAATCTCGGTCCGAGTCCATTGAGTCAGCCAGAGACTGAACATCTTCCCCAGCTGAAGCTGTAGGGGATTCTGGTTGAGCCAAAGGGGCCTGCTATGAAAAAGTAATTATAATTAGGACAGAGCAAAATCAGTTTTATATAGGCACTTGGTGTAAAAAAACCAAACCGAGCCCAGTATAAATGTTGACATTGATTTCTAAAGGCACTGACATTTTAGAGTGGCTTCTTCACTAAGAAAGCTTATTTGGCTCTGCTCACTAGGGATCTTGCTTCTTCCTACAGTAGCTTTGGGCTCATTTCGAGCACATTCGTAGGACAGTCACTCAGAGGTTCTGTGAAAATCAGTGTCTGAGCAATGGAGAGAGCTGAGTTGGTGCTGCTGTCCAGGGGGAGGCAGCAGCACAACCTCCCTGCTGGTGTGGAGCAGCTGAGCAGCTGGCCAGAGTACAGACACACCAGCCACCCCGGAGGGAGCACCCACCACACAGGCTGTCTCAGCCAGGGGGGACACAGAGAGAATGGAAAGAAGCAATCCTGGGATGGAAGGGAAATGAGATTCTGCTGAAAGCTCTGAGGGAGATGCAGCACACAAACCTGGATGGAGCCATATTTCCAAATTCTTTTATGTTCAAAAAATAAACTGGATTAAATAAATTTCTACAGTGTTAAGGTTTCTGGCGCATGAAAATCAGAGGTACCAGAGTTAAACGTCTTGCTGGAAATATGAAACAAGCTTCAGCATATAGACAGGAGTACAATGTGTATTTATTCTTAATACAATGCAGACAGAACTGGTATCAGAAGTCTGAGTTCCAGTTATATTTTGGATAAGGTGATAAAACATCTCTCTTGAAAATCCAATAGTGAGGATCCTAGGATACTTTAAAATGTGACTCTGTTAATTTACTCCTACAAAACTGAAGTCTTGCTTTCTGGCACCATGAAGCTAAAATCTGCTAAGGTGAATATGAAACAATTAATATAATGATTCAAATTTAAAAAAAAAAAAAAGCAAACAAACAAACTCTGGAGATGTACATACTTCCCATATAGAAATGCCTGCCTTTGTTTTGTCCCTGGGTGTCTCTCTCTGGATCCCTGAGCACCCCACCACCCATTCAGAAGCAGGGCTGTTAACCCCACTGTGCAGAGAAGGCAATGAAGGCTGCAGTGGCCTGGATGTGCTCACATGGCAAGCCTGAGGCAGGGAGCAGCAGCCCAGGTCCCACAGATTTCAGGCTCAGAGATTGTAGCTACAGCACCACTTTACCTCTCCTTTCTGATGCTGTAGAAACTGCAGAAAAAAAGGATTTTTCCCTTCTTGCATCTTGTCAAAATGCTTTTTCCTTCTGTGCTCTGCTCCTCCTTTGAAATCCCATCTGCTGGGGGATGTAGGCTGGCTGAATCACCTTCATCCTCTCCTAGCAACCTTTTGCCTCCAGACTAACCCCCTAGTCAATTTGCAGTAAAATTTGTAGCTGCCCAGGTGGCAGCTGGGCACAGCTTTCTGAAAGAACCAGACTCCAGTTCAGCACCAGTCTGTAGGCTTTTGCCAGCCACTCTAAACTGGGAGGTGTCCAGGAGTGCGAATGTATTCTCAGAAAGAGAAAGGACTTGGTATTAGTGACCTAACAGTAGCATCAGGAGATGAACACAAAGGTCTGAGCAAACAATGGTGAGCAAAGGCCTATTTTAAGGTTTAAGGTTTTTCTCCACGGCCTACTGAAATAAAAGAAAGATTAAACTCCCTTTCAGAACAGAGACTGAGTTGCAACAAAGATACAAGCAACTGTGTTACCTAAACAAATCAGTGTCAAAAGCTGCCAATCTGATGGGAGTGGCAGTGAGCCACTGTCACCTCCCAGGCTGGCAGGACACCAGGGTGTCCCAGGCCCCACACAGCCCTGGCTCTCCTCTGCCTGGAGCTTACCCGTGTCTCCGAAGGAATGCGGATCCACGTGACATTCATGTAGCTGTGCAGAAGGTTAAGCTTTGCCTCAAGAGACAGAATCAAACTAAAGATAAAACAAAAAAGGGAAGAAACAGTCAAAAAGCCTGAAAGAAAAAAAGCAAAAGCTCTTAAGAGAGAGATACAGGATTGTGACCATCAGCTGGAGACCCACCCACGTCTTCTCTGTGAGCAGTTCTCCCAACTATTCCATCAGGCATGGCTCAGGACATTCTCACTACTTAACACTGAAGTTACAGAAAGGTCTTACTTGGCCAGTCTGGTGTTATCATTGTCATCCTTTCCCCACTCCCAGTCCTTCCCAGGATCGACTGCAAAGTGCAGAGGCAGCAGCTTGTGTTCAGAGTCGGTCAGGGGGATCACCGCTGAGGGAGAGAAGAAACAAGGACTGAGGTGGGGGAAACAAAAAGGACCAAAAACAAACCAAACCAAACCACATCAGCCTGGAAAAGCAGGCTAAGTGGCTGAAGAAGGGTAGAATTTGAGCGTGCTGCAGGATTGTCTCATCCAGAGCAGCAGCAATGCTTTATCCTGGGCAAGAGGAGTGGCAGAAGTTAATACACTCATTGCTTCAGTCCCCTGTGGAGGAGAGGAGACCTCTGGGAGAGCAACACCACCACCTTGTCCTGCACAACAAACCTTGAGGAGACAGAACCATCAGGACAGCAGAAAGCAAGAAAAAGAACTATTCCTGCCTGTCTCTCTCACAGATGCACATGCTTGACTCTTGTGTTTGCAGTTTAGTAACTCTCTGCTTTCAACTGCCAAAACAAAAATGTATTGATCACAGCACTGATAACACAAAATGCAGTTGCAGACAGTCTGGACTCAAGCTGTGAATGAACATAACTGAGGAGTACAGATCATCACACATATGGGTTAAGAGGTCAGCTCGAGGCCTTGTGTTGAGTGTAGTACAGAGACCATCACTGCTGTGACATCCCAGCATCACTGTCTATTATTCTGGCTCTTCTGTCCTCTCCCCTCTCTGCCAGGGCTCTGTCTTCTGACACATATCTTCATGACTCTGCTCTAGACTCAGCATGCAGAGGCTGCACTCTTATTTTACATCGTGGCCATCATTCAGCACCAGCAAGAAACTAAGAGAAAATCATTGTCAGCTTTAATTAAAGCCAGAAATTTCCTTCCATTTCATTAGGAAAAAAATAAAAGCTGTTGAGGGCCTGGACAAGATCTTCAGCGTGGTGCAGATCACTGCTGCTCTTCTGACAAACAATCAAGGAATTTAATTTTCTATACTAGAACACTTAACACTTAACACTTAACACTTTCTTTGTCTAAGAAAATACTCCAGCAATGACTGTTCCAGCAAAACCAAGGGGCAAAGAAAGGTGGGGAAATCATCCAAACATCACAGCAGCAAATTAGAGAGAAAACTGAGTGTGCTTTTTGGTTATATGCTCTCCATCATCTTTTCTGCAGCTCAGAAGACATCTTGTGAAAACACAGGTACAGGATTTTTGGTTCAACATTGCTCCTCACCTAGCAGAATGCAGGTGAAAATCTGCATTTTAGATTAGCATGGCCAAGTCAGTATTTGGTTCAGACAAGCACTGCAGACACTACACAGGTAATTTCAGCTGTGCAGACCTGAATGGGAAAGGTCAAACCTCTCCAAGTCCCATGGAATCACTGCCCCCTCCTGCTTACAGTAGGTGATGCTTGAAATATTGTCCCCATACTAACTGCACAGAGTGTGGAACAGCTGGAGATCAATCAGCTCCAGTGGCAGACATCACCGGATGGTGCAAGCACAGAAATTAATACTGTAAGAGAATTTAGCACCTTAAAGAAGCAATGGGAGTAAGCAGCAGAGAGTCTGAGACAGAATCATTAAGGTTGGACCTTCAAGATCAAGTCCAACTGCACACTAAACATTCTCATGGCCACTAAACCATGTCCCAAGTGCCACATCCACACATTTTTTGATTACCTTCAGGGATGGATGCCTTCCTGGGCAGCCTGTTCCAAGGCCTCACCACCCCCTCTGTGAAGAAATTTTTCCTAATATCCAACCTACATCTCCCCTTAGTGCAACTTAAGCCCATTTCTGTAAATAACAGTGTAAAGCAAGCTTTGGAAGCACAGGAATGTAAGAAGCATACAGCAGAGGTGACAAATGAATACACTTTTTAACAGTCATGGATATCATGTGAGGCCTTACCTTAACCTGAGAACACAATCAACTGATTATGTTTTCCAAGGAAAACACATTTTGCCAATTAACTGAAGTGCTAGTGAATGCTGACTGGATTTACAGCTCAAAATGCAATACAGCAGTTGTTTGAAGGAAGAAGGCAACTCAGAGAGCTCCCGTTGTCCAGACTCTGTACTAGATGGAAGCTGCATGTTCATCCCAAGGCTTGTGTGGAGCACTACCATCCTCAGCTGCTAAAGCCATGGACTAGTACCACTGTACCTGCACTGCAAGAGATGTCCCTTCTCTCAAGGAACTCTACTGGACAGACAGGGGTTCTTGTAGCATTTCCCCACACTGCTGACAGGGAAGTCTTTTAAAGTCAGGACTGCAAGCAGGGTCCATCACATTGCTTTCTGAAGCCAACCCAACAGCCTTCAGCCCTGCCTGATGCCCAGACACATCAGAGTTTGCAGCTCCAGGGGCTAGTTTGGTTACTCTTGGTTTTGGATGCACTCTAGCCAGAAACCACATGGTGTGAAACTGTCTACCAGGGCCAACAGATGTGATAGAGCAAAAGCAGCTGCAGCTCTTTTGTCCGTGGCAGTTTTGAGACACACAGTGAGCACTTTCATGGCTTTGTTTTCCATAAAATACTCCTGCACAAAAATAGCTGGCATGAATACAAAAGCATTCCTAGCTTTTTTATCAGACACTGTGGTTTTCTGAAGAAGAAAGAGGGCCTCTAGTGCCCATCAGAATGCCATCGAGGTGGTGGTAAAAAGAACAGATGTCAAAATGTGTTTGCAATCTTCAGACAAGAGGACATGGTCATGTTTTCTCTCTTTGTGTGCACTGACAGCAGTGCTCAAGGATGATTTGATAAACCACTGCATGCCAAAGCAGAGCTTCAGGTGTCCATGTCAGCATTTCTTTGGCCATACAAACTGCAAACACAGCACACACACTGCCTCCTCCACAGACAGCTTCAGCTCCTGGGGATGTCCTTTCCTACTTGCCAGAGCTGCCAACAGCTCCATGCTGACAAGGTCCACAACCCAGGCACTATTAGAGCATCCTTGTGCCCATCTCTCTGCTGTCCTGGCATTTGAGGCACAGCAGCAATGCTGTGTCAGTGTGAGATTGCTGCAGTCTCTAACAGCAACCACCCTGGCAGCTGACAGCTATAGCACTGTCTTCAGCCCAGACTTCATGCCAAGTGCTCTCTCCTGCTCCACAGAACTGAAGCCTCTGTATTCAAGGCCCTGCAATAAAACATGTAAAATAAGATCATACAAAACATCTACTACTTGGATTCAGTAACTCTTGTAATTAACCTAGTTGAACTTACACATGAACAAAGCCAGTGTTGGATTTTACTGATGCTGTGCTGGGTGTCTGGTGGCTTTTTCTCTCCCAGCAGTTTTCCTCTGCATCTACAGGTGTAGGAAAATCCTACAGCAAGACAGTTTCTAACCACAGTTAGTATATTTACCATTATTGATAGCACTTGTGGGAGAAAGCAAATATGTGACTTGTTATCAAATTCAAGATCTTTGAGTGTGCAATGAACAGGACTACATGGCTTGCAATATTAGGAATATTTCAGTAGATGGCACCAAGTTGTACCACTGAATACTTCATCAGTACTGTGCAGCAAGGTCAGAGCAGCTGAACAACAGTTTCCCTCAAAGCCTTTTGTTAATCCTGTCACTTAGAGGATACTGCAACAGCAAAAGTTTTGATGGGTGGTTGCTGCCTTATCTGTGAAGTTTCTGCAGAGATAGGTAAGTCTGGTGTACTCCATCAAATTATTTACACATACATACAGGCTCTTCTAAGAGTGTGATAATGAAATATTGTAGGAGGGCAGGTAAACATGCCTGAAATAAATGAGGTTGCTGTCAGCCTACTAAAGAGACTATTCTAATCTCAGCTGTTATAAAGAGGTGGATTCTGCCTACTCCAGCAATTGCCCTTTTCCAGCACCACCACCAGAACTCAGGCTTAAACTGGTCATCTACAAATCTATGGGCCCTGATGGGATACACCCACGAGTGCTGAGGGAGATGGCAGAGGTTCTTGCTAGACCACTCTCCAT
>JANHGL010006900.1:42045-52861 GCA_024611195.1 Ceyx melanurus
TGCTCTGCCAAGTCTCTTTTATGGGCACCATCCCTCCCCCAGGCTTCAGCTGCCAGGATTCCAGCTCTGCTCTGATACAGTGTCCCCTGGGCCAGGGTCCTAAGAGAGAAACCTTACCTGGGAGAAACCTTCTCTCTGCCTCCACTCCCACACCAATCTCATTTTTTCGCCTCAAAATAGAAGAAAATGGAACACATGATGGCTGACAATTTTCTAAGCCATGTCCTCCTGCATTAGTGGAATTACCTATCCTTGCCTTCACAGCGTTGAAAGGAAAAGAGAATATTCTTTCCAAGCCCAGGGAATATTTTTCTAAAGATTTGATTACTCTCATTGTGTTGTGTGTCCTATTTTGTCAATTTACTTCTCACCAGGTGAAATTTTCTCCAAGTGAAACAGCAGCTAGAGAACAACATGTGCTGAGTAAACAAACACTGAATATTTTTAGTGATAAGCACTAGACACAAAAAAGAAAACTTCTGCACTCCTAAGGCTGGTAAATAATCCTTCAAGAACAACTGCACTGCAAGTGAGGGTGCTTTATCTTGTCAGCTATTTAAAGCAGATTCTGTATGTGCATCAGTGGTATTCAAAGGCTGTAGATGCTGTTTAATCCCAAACATGTTTCTATCTTCTTTTTTTTTTTTTCCAATAGCTTCTGAACATCTGAACTAAATGCATGCTAAATGCATGGCAGTAAAGCAGACAGCACTGGGCTTTTCCCTGTGACCATGAAGTTTTGTGCTAAGGTAATTGACTAAAATCCTACTAACTGCATATTTAAACCATATTTAGTTTATTTTATTAAACCTACTGAGTAGCTCTTCAAGAAAACACACTCTTTCCTCACTTGCCTGTTAGCAGGGGGGAGCAAACTGGCAAACACTGCAACTTTGCAGAGTGCAATCCAAGTAGCTGCAATCAACCATACTCAACCCCCCAACAATCCTTACATAGTTTTTGAGTTTGAGAGCACTTTTTCTCTTACAAAGGCTACATAAAAGCTTGAGTAGTCAAAAGAAAGGGCAACAGTTCCTGTAAATGCAATATTAATTATCATCATTTTCTGTTAAAGCTGTTTATAACTGTTAAAAGATTGAAATAGCATATTGATTTTTCAGAAAGGCTTTGTGAGACATTTCAGTTTAAAAAGACACTTCATCCAAATATTTGATCTTTAGCTTTAATAACAAAAATACTACTAGTTTTCCCCTTACATATTTAGGATTAACAGCATTCAAAAAGTAGAAAATATGAAGAATTATGTGGTGTCTTGCCCTCAAAAAGATCTCTCTGAAGATTTACTGTTTGAACTACAAAGCAAAAAAGAACTGCAGTAATCATTACAGCTGTGCTAGAGCACAGAAAAGGAGATACCTGAGCACAAACTACCAGAATGCTATTGGAAGATAGGACATGATCCTGTCATTCCATGGTTTAGTGAAAATACCTGAGCTGTGGTTACTTTCCTGCTAAGTGTTTCTCAAAAAAAAAAATAAATCTATATATCTTCAGTGAGATGAGACACTTCACCTCCCTGGAGCTAAATGCTGCCCACTGCCAACATGCTTGTTCCAGAAATCAAGAAATGAGGATTTATGAAATCCAGCCTCTTTGGGAAGCAAAGTAACCTTAAGTTAGCGTGGTACCTGGAAAAGGAATCTTAATCAAAATGATCAAAATGATACTGGCATGTGTGGATAATGATATTCTCCCATGTAAAAAAGTCACAATCAGATGAGAAGACAGTTTGATGCTCCTGTAAACACCTTCACTCACGTGTCTCACTGAGAAAAGAGAAAGACAGGAGAGATTTTTCCATGTGGCAAACTTACCCCCCCCCAGTGCCTCCGTTTTTGCTGAAGTGTGTCCTGGGCTCACTGGATGCCAGTTTGAGCAGCTCATTCCACTCCCTTTCCCACTCTTCTTCTGTGTACACCAAACCTGACTACAGGAGAGAATGACATTCCTTTAACACGACACCAGGACACAGCAGAGTTCTGCAGCAGGGTTTCTGACTTATTCTGAGCTTCACACATGACAAGGCTTTTTATTTTGAAAGGTTCTAATGATTGTTATGATGATTCCATGTTTCCATTACAGTGAAAGGTTATTAACTCCTTGGAAAAGATCTCACTCCTGAACTGAATCCCACCTCCAGACCTGGGGCAGCTGCTGGTAACACAAGGCTGCACTACTGGGATGCAGCTACTCGTACCCATAGGGACTCTGGCAATCATGGTAAGCATGCTTTACTGCCCAGTTCTGGAGGTTCAGAGCTGCCCTAGGAATGCCCTCCTGGGCAGACAGGTGCTTTCCTCTCCTCTGTTCAAGAGAAGAAAGGGTACAGAAGTGTTTTTCAGGTAGCCCCAAGTAGCTGAGTCAGTCACAGCTCAGCTGTATCCTCTACCCACTGTTTGTGCACAGACAGCTTCAGAAAATAATGCAGGCTGAAGTACAACTTTTCATCAGCAGGCAAGCCAAATCTACAGATGATTTTAGTTAAGAAACATCCACTCTGTATTTGGTCATAGCCCTAAGAATCCTAATTCACCATTCTGGGCAATCGTTCCTAAATGGGAACAATTTTTTTTTGGTGGCTTTGTGAAGTTTGTGATAGTGAAGTTATGCATTTCATTTGGCAGTCCCACATTTTCTAAAGGTTCCAAACTCATCTTAGACCTTTGTAGGCACAAACCTGCATATTTATGCCCACAAAGCTACAAACACATTGGCACCTGATACTAAAGCTCTAAATACAAGTAGCTCTTTCCCCGTGCAAAATAGAAACACGAGGAATTTGACAGCAATTAAAACTTTCACACCAAACAGAAGATACTAAATGATATTAACAAGCCTGTCTTTGGGCCATACAGACCTCTTTGTTCTGCTGGGTCTGTTGCCATCTCCATCTTCTTTTCAGTGCCTCCCTTTCAGCTCCACTTCTCATCATAGTGTAGAGTGCTTTACGTAAAACAAGGTCCCGGTCGTGAAAGCCCCACATCCCTAAAGTACCACAAGATGACATCAGTGTTAGAGCAATACTGAACCAGAAAGAAGTAGTAATACATTTAATATTGCTTTCTTAGCAAAAGAAGCAGAGCTTATACGTTATTTAACATTCTCCTTGGCAAACAACTCATGCTTTTAGCTTGCTAAAGAAAGAGTCGATACAGAGAAGCTAACGAACTGTTGCTCGTTAGGAAATGCTAAGAAAGGTTCCATTCTGATTAAGGAGTGACTAAGGATTTGAGTCGTTTCAGTGTTTGTTTACAGGCAACTTCAACTTTGCTGCAAGGCATGGAATGTGCATGGAATATGCAGGGGTTGCTTTCAGCTGTAGCTGAAACCCAGCTGGCAGACAGAACACTGCTGCTGACAAGGGCAGACACTTCTGAGAATCACAGATGACACCCAGAGGCCTCCAACTCTTACACAGCATGATGGTAAATTTCCTTTGGCTTCAGCATCCAGAGACAAAGCAGTCAAGATGATTTAAAGTCTAAAAATATAACCAGCCACGGGCTTTCAAGCTCACTTTAAGATAATAAAGCATCATTGTTTACTTGAGAATAGCAACCTACAACAAAAGAGAACAGAGCTCTCACCCAGACACATGTCCATAGCTGCACTGGAGTTACCCTATGGCCAGCTACTGCCATTAAATATGTTTATTTAAGACTCTTCAAGTCAACGTAGTCCAAACATTTATTGTAAACTACATGCAATTCCTCCTGATTTAAAATGAAGTGCACAAAGATAAAAGGATCCTTGGAAACAGCAAAAGCTTTCCTTACTACTTCTTTCAAAAAGAAGAGTTTCCTCAAAATATTTTTTTTAACTGCAGTGTTTTTTTCAAAAGTCACCTTTTGGAGTTCTACAGGTAGATGACTTTAGCAACTGCAACAGCAAAAAAGAGTTTCTTCATAATAAGTTAGGATACAGGAGGCACAGCAAAGAATTTCTGTGTCACAGCCTTTAGTTAATTTGCAGAAAGTCTTAAAAACTCTTGTATTAGTGATGAATTAATCAACTAGGAATTCTTTTAGTTCACCCCAAACTCTGTTGCCCATACTGGAACTCGACAAGGAACCAGCAGAGATACTGCATTTGTGAAGACAGCAAGGGAACTTTTTCACAGAAGCTGGAGAATAAATGCAATTCCTTGCCCACGATGAGGACCATCCTGCAGAAGCACCTGGAATTTGCCTGTTCCAGAGCTGTTAGGCTGGGCTCTGTAAAGCAAATGCAAATCACTGCTGCTTGTGACACATGCTTTTTGATACTGCTCCAGTTCCTTGTACAACCTGAGAAAACTTCTCCTCCCTCAAGCACACCCAGCAAGCAATAGGGAATGAAAGTGGAGAAACAGATTGCTCCAGAATCAGATTTTTATTGCAAGGCTTTGCATCTCATGTATTTGTGAGTTTTTGCTGGGGATAGAGAGAATTGGGAAGGATTTTAGTCAGAAGGTTTCATGCACAGACTCTCCCTTACCTAAAGATGCAGCGTGCAAGAGGCAGTTGCCATCACCAGTAGTAGCCAAGGGAAGGAGACGTTTGCAGCTTGTGCACACCGTGGACCACCAGTTCAGGCGTCCTGCAAGGAAAACACCCAGTCAGGCACAGCCACAGGGGAGCCCCAACAGTGTTCCTACAGGCAGACAGCAATGGGCACAGTGGAGCCAACAACGGTGTTCCTACAGGCAGACAGCAATGGGCAGAGGGGAGCCCCCAGCAGTGTTCCTACAGGCAGACAGCAATGGGCACAGTGGAGCCAACAACGGTGTTCCTACAGGCAGACAGCAATGGGCAGAGGGGAGCCCCCAGCAGTGTTCCTACAGGCAGACAGCAATGGGCACAGTGGAGAAGGGGCATCGTGAACATCCTTTCTGCCAAGTAAGTTTACAAAGTGAAAAAGGCAAAGACCAGAAACAAGAGGCAGATGAACTGTTCTCTAAATGAACTTTGAATAAGAAGAGAGCACCTTAATTTGCATCTTCCAGTCTCACAGGCTGCAAGCAGAGGTGGATTTCCAAGGTACCATTATGAGCGTTGGTACCTGGTCCCAACCAAGAACAACACTGGCATCCCATGCACAGATGGCAGTAATCAGAATCCCAAAAGACAGCAGCAGGATGCATGTTCCAGCCAGGTATGTTCCAGTGAGGTGAGTTTCCTGAGCCAAGTGCTGTTGTTTCCATCAGATGGCTTGTTTCAACAGCTGGTTCTAAGTAGTCTAAGACATTTAGATGGAAATCAACAGCTCCACTACCAGAGAGTTAAAAGGAGACCAAACAAATAGCTCACAGTGTAGGATAGCATGGGGCTTTTCATTTGAGAACATTTAGAGAACCGCTTTTCTGTCACTGCTACCTGAAGCAGTTTTACAGATTATAAAGCAGAGATGGATCATGTAAAGTCTGGCAAGAGGAATCTAGGTGAAGCAAATAAAGCCACGAAGAGTCTCAGTGCTAAATCTTGGTCATGTGAGCATTTCTAGCACAAAGGAAGAGAATGTGACTAATTGTAGACCATCTTTGTGGATAAGGAAGAGCAGAGGGTTAACAAGGAGGAGTAGAGCTGGTGTATTTCTGTATTTCATTCCTTTTTTAAATGTGTGGGTAACACCCCATTGACTAAGGCAGGGAATACACAGCCTGTGGTGACTCTGTTTCTGCTTAGCCCCTGCTACAGCTTTTTATCCTCCAATTCCTTCCTTTGCAAGCTGAAAGGAAGCAGTGTCTGTATTTGCACAGTCAGTCCTGCACTTCAGCTTAAATCCCTAACAGAAGGAAGTTCCTGCAATGACACAGCTTTTCTCCCTTAGTAAGTTTTCATTACAGAATACCTTGAAGTTTATTTGCAGAGGCAGGTAACACATGTTGTGCAAAAAAAATACTTTTAACACGTGCCCCCAATTACTTGTTCTGGGTACTAAGAGCCATGTAATTAAATTTCAATTAGTCAGTATAGCTTGAGAGTTGTTACAGTGGAAAGGCAAAGATCCAGAGCAGATCAATAACGAAGCACATGGGGCAATTCTCTCCTGATTTCTGCAGCTAGCCCAACACATCAGACTCCTTTTATTGAGTTCTAAATTAAATATGCATTAAAGCAGCTTATTTGAAAGCACTACAGGACAGCCTTAGGGAAATACAGATCTGAAATAACAAGTTATCATTTTTAGCAGCTCCTGTGTCTGTGGGCTGTGAAATAATAACTTGCCACCTGTTTTTTGCAGAATGCTTTGGTGGCACCATATGAGAAATAAGTTACAGCAAGGTGTTGCTTAAAGCACAGTTACAAGGCATAAACCAGCTAGACCTGGGGACTTAAGGAAATCGTGAGTGGTATTGCTTTGTAGATAATAAATGTCAAAATCTGGTGTTTCTGAATCTTTTGAATAACAAAGTCATCTGCTTTCAAGTGGATTATGCAAAAATGGTTGATGGGCTTGGTTAACATCACAAAGCTTATGGCTGACTAAGAAGTTAGCAGAAATGTCTTTGATTATAGCAGTAAAAGTGGTGCATTTTTGTTTTTCAAATTTAATATTTATAGTGGGTCCTTTTAGGGGAACAATAGGAAAGCAGAGCTTAAAAGGAATCTGGAAAGAGTTCTGCCTCAGGCTTATTTCTGTCTGCTTTGATAAGACTATTTATGGACAAATTAAAGCCATTTCTCTTCCTCCCTCTGCTGGTCTCCTACTTGACCTTCCTCACTAAATCTATTTAATCTTAAAAAAAACACAATTTCAATACATTGATCTGTCTTACAGCAAAGATACTCTAAGAATTAATATAGCCATATTCTTGTACACTCAAATTGGATCTTTATTTTAAATCAGGATTAGAAGTCCTATCCAGCTGCAAATTGAAAAGGAATGTGAACAGACTAGCACTGTAGAACAGCTGGAGTTGGAGAGGACCTTAAGGACCATCTAGTTGCAATCTCCCTCCATGGGCAGGGCCACTACAGCAAGGGACTTTCAGTCTAGATGATGAAGTCAACTTTGCAGCAGCATCTGCAGGGCTATTCATATCCACTGATGTCCTTGAAATGCAACGTTGAGCTGTGCATGTAGAAGCAAGCAAAGCTGAGCAATCAAGGAAATGCTTCTCTTCTAGCCTCGTGCACAAGCACCACAGCCTGTGTCACAGCATGAAAATCCAAGATGGCAGGGTAAGATGGCACAGAAACACAGAGCTGGCTGCACTGCCTGCAGATGATACCCAGCTCAGTTTGCTGGGAGTGACTGCAGATCCAGGAGCAGGGAGCCATTTGTTCCTTTCACAGCCCAAGACAGTTTTCTGTGACATTATTTCATTTCATCCTCCTCTGGGATACAGTATTTGTCATTCAGATTAGGGCTGGATTACCTGAGCATGCATTTCAAAGCTGGAAATCAGGAATTGATACCATTCTCTTGTAACTGTAATGGTTGGTATCCCAGCACCCTGCATGTACTGTGTGAAAACATGGTAAAAAATCTGAGATAAGAAAATGTTTCTATAGCCTGAAAAATCTGAGATAAGAAAATGTTTCTATAGCCATTTTTATTTAGCAAAGCTTAATTTTTCAAGTATTTCCAGAATTTGGGTGGATTTGGTTTTGGGGTATAAGCCCAGGCATAGCAATGTATTGCTGTTTACTTTGGCTGTAGCTGTAATAAAATGCTTCACAGAAAACACAAACCTGAGCACAGCAAGAGGAGTATAGAAAAGCAATATTTTGAACAGTTGATATAGTTTAATTTTTATACTGAATTTCAGCACTGCAATAAGACCTTTTTTTTTTCCCCTTTTCATTAAAAACACCATTTTAGACCAGCTATTCTTCTGCTTATACTGTTTTTTTGAAGTCATCAGGACAGAAGCAGCAGTTTTCAGAATCTCTCTCCTGTGCCAGCCTACACATGACAGAGTCATGGAGGAACATGTGTACAGAATGAAAGTCAACTTGCTGCAGCAAAATACTTAGGAGTCTAAAAATCCTTTTACACAGACTTCATTTAATCCTATTGTCCAAGAGCCACACTGAGTACTGAGCACTTCCAAGCTGACCTCATCCCAATTCAGCCACCACTGAACAGCTGAGCTGATGAAATGCTTTTGTGAATGTGGTAGGGAATTCTAACCCCTAAAAGAAATATTCAGGAACAATCCCACAGAGCAGAGGGTACAGTGCAGCAGCAGAGAGCAAACCACAGCACCTTTATCTGGGCCTTTCCTGCATCTGCAGAGACCATGAAAACCTCTCAGCTTTTGCAGACATGCAGCTCCTATGGGCCAGTGGACAGCACTGTGTCACTGACAGGCTGCCCACAGCAGCTTGCTCCCCTGAGCTATGCTCTGAAGGTAGGAAGCTGCTCTATGTTCCTAACAAAGTTCCTCCTCCCTAATTAGCTTTCCCCCACACACTTTCTCTTGAGCACAGAGCTCTCTCTCCCTTTCCCTGTGACAGTACCCCCAGCCTCAGCCTGCTGCTGTCCCCCAGACACACCAGGCCTTGGAGGGAATGGAATGCACCCTGGCTGTTCATTGTCTATGGCATTGACCAAACACCACCCTGGGGACTGGGGTCTGCTGCTAGGAGACACCAGAGCTCTGCTGGTAGGTGACCTATTCACTCACTCTCTTCATTTCAGACAACAGCAGGTCTAAGACAGACAAGAAAGAAAACTTAAGAATCTTTATCTTGACTAGAAATCATTTGACATGGCTTTGTTAAACATTTGCTGATCTCTCTAGCTTGAACTGAAGGAAGCTCCAGTTGGAGTGAAATGCTCTCATAAGGAAGCCAAGTCTATGTAGGCTACAGGAATACCTGGGATCAAAACCACAGGCACTTCAAATGCCCAGAGCAGCCTTCTTTCTAGGATGCAAGAGGCTGGAGGGAGGGACTTTTCCAGTGTGAGTCAAGTGTGACCTAATTAAAGTAACATGAAGGAAAGAAGAAATGCTAAGAGGCAGCAAATTCAGTTGTTTCTACCCCCGTTTCAAGTTCAAAGCCAGCCAGGTCTGTAGGAACTGGATGATGTCAGCTCTAACTTCACATGTCCCCTGATGGCAAGGACAGCAAAGTCTCTGATCCTCTAGCTTGTACTCCTGCCTTCAACAGCTCCATAGCCTGCAACTCCACTGGAGTGGGAGCTCAGCTGGGATACTCTGGCAAGGCATTTTCTGATAGCCCAATGGAATGTGGAGTGTGCAGCAGAGCTGCCAAGGGGAGGAGCCATCCTGGTTCTCTTCCCTGTCCTTCCCAAGTCAGCTGGTTCCTAGAGATACTGAGTGTATTTTCCTGCTGGATGACTGTCAGTTTGCACACTTGCCCCTGCCCCAAAGAAGGCCTTCTGAATACTGTTTGGGCTTTGCTTGTTTTTTTTTTTTTCCCTTAATTATTAACTGCTTGATGCTATTACCCAAGTACATTTTGCTTTTCAAATTCCCAAGCCAAAAACTGAGTCTAAGACAAAGCCTGGTGAGTAGTCAGTGTGCCAGCAGGAGAGCTGAGGTCCTCCCAAGCACTGTGGTGCAGTGCCCTTGTGAACAAGCAGGGTCTGAAGACACACAGGGCACAGCTCCACACCCAGCTTACCAATGCACTCTCAGATGAGTACCCAGCACAGCCAGCAACAGATTAAAAACCCATCTGACCCTCCACAGGCAGCCACGAAATTGGCTTTTGTAACTTCTTTACATGGCCAGAGTTGGGACATTTCACTGTAAGGATGTGTTCATTTTGTGGTTCATTATCACACTGGCTGTTTCATAAGGCACAGACACTAATTATAAATACATTTCTCCACATCTTTCAAAACTGCCTTAAACCTTTAAGCTACTAATAAATTCCAAGTCAGATTAGTTTCAAATGTCTTCCTTTTTTTTTTTTTCCCATGGCAATAATGAAGTATTACTTTAAAAGTACGTAGATTCTTATTAAAAATTAATGCATAAAATACATACTTTTAAACTATTTTCTCAAGCTGCAACAGAACCTGAAGATGTTTCTTTTGTTAGTCATCGCAATGTACTCGAGAACTGGAAGTATCAACCCCCTCCAACCACTCAGGCTCAAGTCTTTCTCTGTTACAGGACTTCCACACCAGGTCTCCAGTCCTTTTCTCCCTCAATCTCTCGAAGTAAATTAAGTAAAGTTGACAGTTTTCTCCACAACATTTTCAAAGAAACAGAGGATCAGGCTATGTGTCATTTCACAAAGAGCACAGTATTTGCTTTTACTCCCTGGCATTTATTTCCCATGCAGGATGCACAAGCTGCAGAAATGATGCATGATGAGAAATGTCAAGTGAAATGTCAGCTTGGCCAGCTGCTGACATCTGAAGGATTCACCCACCTGCTTGCTCCAAAGCAACCATTGTTGCCTGCTCAATTAGGTCACGTTCAATGAAACTTCTGAAGTCTTCACTGTAGACACTGAGGTCTGGCAGCTGGAATGTGTAGATGGGCATCTCCAGGGGAAACTGCTCGTTGCTGCACTCGTTTGCTACGTGGGAGCGAGCAAGGGAGACTATGGCTGAGCTGGCGTGAGAAATGCCTCTGGAAAGGCGCTTTTCTGCAGGGAGAAAGAGCATCGTGGCTTGTGAGCACACACAGCAGCCAGCACCTGTCTGCTCACATGGCTCAGCTCTTAAACGCAGCTTGAAGACAATATTCTAGAATTAAGCATTTGAGTATTTATTACAAAAGGGACACAAAGATCACGGTCATATTATTTTAGTTTATTACGTGGTGTAAGTTCTGGGATTTGAAAAAATATATATATTTAATATATATATGGAAATAGTATTAAAT
>JANHGL010006902.1:0-10115 GCA_024611195.1 Ceyx melanurus
GGGTAAGTTTCACTTTGGGGCATGGAATTACTTAAATGAATTTGTCTTTTTACCTGAAAATACCTGTCAGATGTAAAAAAAAAATAAATAAAAAAATCAGGATCTAATTTGTCCTGAAGTACCTTTAAATGGAGATGTTGTAAACAATCAGAAAAAAGAGTGTGGGGAAACACAACCGTTTGGATTACTATTTATTAACTCTAATTCCAGCTTGTTTGAGCATCCTATGAAGGTGCTTTGCTGTTCTTGAGGTTTTTGTGGAGGGAGGCAATATTGAGTGTTACAAGAAATGGGTGAAAGGATTACAGATTTGCTGAGGCCATTTTTATCTTCTGAAGAGTATTTTGTGGTAGGCACTTTGAGACTCCAGGGGTGAGCAGTGTACAACTGGACCAGTGTTCTTTACATGAGTGGCAAGTTTCTTATGAAGCCCAAAAGAGAAGGTAAAAAAGGAAACACACTCACACACACCCCCCCCCCCCCAAAAAAAGACACCCAAGTTGGAGGTTTCCCCTGAAAGTACTTCTCAATTTATTTCCATGTAAATTTGAATGTTTCAGGAGTTTTTAGGAGCCTGGGTAAGAATATCAAATAACACTAAGTTGTAGAAGGCTCAAAAGACCTAAATTATTTCATGCCTGCACTAAAAGGTAGCACCCTTATATTGATATCTTTATGGAGGCTTATGCTGAAACAGGACTAGATATTTGGAGGGTTGAATTTCAATTTAATTTTGTCATATGGCTAGTCTATTGAGAGGCCACTGGATTTTTGTTTCTCTTCCACAAAATGTTCTCTCTAGGTTTTTCCTATTTGAGTTATAAACCTGCTGTTATTATGATAAACCAGTTTATGGTGTGATCTATTTAACCAGAGCACCGGTGGCTGGAGGTTCACAGTAGTGTAAAAACTAAACGCCACAAACAGGAAAAGATATCATATGTAAAAAAAAAAAAAAAAAAAAAAGTTTTAAGGCTTTTGTCCTTTTACATGCAGCAAGGTGTCAAGCACTGAACCAGCGCTGAGACTATTGTTCAACCAACTGCTCTTTTCAGATGGAAATGTCTGCAAAAGCCATGTCAGCAAAAGGAATTCTTTACTTAAACTGTGGCTCCTACCTTATATCCTACAATAAAACCGAAGGCCTCTTAGTCCATACTTAGGACTTGTTACTAGGTTTTAAAACTTCTTTCTGGCATACTTTTAGCCTAATCTGTCTGTATGACTAGCATGAGCAAGATTATGAAGCTGCAAGGCTATTTTGCCTTTGACTTGCAAATGTTTGTCAGAAGTCTGGTTTATCATTTCCACTAGTGCAATTGTCTTTTAAAAAATTATCTTTCTGCAGAAGACCCTGGGATGACACAGGACTAGCAACATTCGTGCAGGGAACAGGATCAAGGATTTCCAAAGGTCTGTTGATTTTTCAGCTTTTATGCTCTCAAGATATATATCCTTTGAAGTGTCTCAAATAGGGTGGTATCCAATTATATTTGTAATCCCAATCTAATTCAATCAGGGGCTCCAATTATAGTTGATTTGTCTCTTAATCTAGTTAAAGTCTGTAGACTGCACCTTAGCTAAGGTAACTGAATTGAAATTCAAGCTAATGAACACTTGTAATCAGGGATAACCAAGTTACAGACAGAACTAGCTGAAAAGTGGGAAGCTTGCAAGATAAATTGGTTGATCTTTGTTTATTGTCCAAACCCTGCATCAGTTCTTGGGGCTAATTCTGACAAACCTGTAATTGAAAAGAGCCTTAAAGTACTTCTGGGCTGAGCCAAATATAACAATTATTTTAGCGTTCCTAGTTGTTTTCTTCCCCTTGAGCACTTCATCCCAGTTTGCCGAGCTGTGGGCTCAGGAGCACTAATGCAGTGCCACCTGCACAAGCGAGTTGCTTTGCGACAAAAGGCTCCTTCCCTACTCACTGTGTGGCCATGACAAGTCTGAGCAAGCAGGCAGAGCCCCTGCTCTTGCACAAATCCTCAGAGTGCATCTCTACAGTGGAGCCTCTCCCGAACAGCTCCCATGCCGTGCACACTGAGGGGCAGCAGGTAGATGGCCTGACACACACTGTGATGCACCTTGGCTATGGTGCATCGTTTACTCCAGGGAATAATCAAGAGTGTTAAGGGTCTTGTAGGTATAAAAGCAGACGGGTTGTAAAAAGACCTGTCAGAAACCTTACAGACAGCAATAGCCCTGCTGGCCAGTTGTGCTGCATCGATGTGACTTTGAACACATCACTCTACTTAGCTACCCAATGTTAAAACCAGCAGGTCCTAAACGCGTTTGATTGGCCAGTGTGTACGTGCTTACAATGTAACTACTGAGCTCCATAGGCAGCAATGCTTTGGGGTTGTAGGTTTTTGTTTGGTTTTTTTAGATTTATACCAGAATTGACCTTGGCCAACAAAACAGCAAAGATAGCCTATTGTGTGTAATTATACGTGGAGGCAGCTATTAAATTGAATTCGTTCTGTCCTAACTGCCAGTTGCTCAGCTTCGGTGTGTTTACTTACCCATTCCAGGCTCCCTCTTTGTTTTAAGGGTTGTACTTAAGCTGCCCTGATGAAGACTAAAGTCTGTTTCAACAATTTTGGGAGACAATGTATGAACTAACATTCAACAATCCTTTCCTTTGTTTGAAGAGAAAATTGAGCAGCAATGCTGACAGTGCTGTCTGACAGCAGGAACACCTTGCAGAAAATGTGTGTTTACCCCAGTTTGGTCTGAACATTCTGACTTACAATTATTTACTGTAATTTTTTTTTTCTATTTATTTCTAATATAGCTACTATTCCTGACTGAATAAACACTCTGGGGATTGTAGTATTATACCGGTAATCTGAATTTTTGGAGATGAACGTTTTTGTGTAAAGAAATTAGAGTGTAAATTTTTAGTTGTCCAATCTGAGTTACTGAATAATATCCTAAGTGTAGTCTTCACTTCAGTGGGCTTATTTTGCTGTTGTGCTTCAGCACCTCTATGAACAGACAGGGAAAAAAATATTTCCTTTAATCATGCATTGGAAATTTAATTTTAAAATGAGATATGCATGTAAATCAGAGTTTCTTGAAACAATATTACTTACAGCAGACAAAATATACTACCATTTTTGAGTCAAGAATTGATCTTTAGGAAAGTTGGAATGAGGAGAGGGGAGGGAGGACTTTCTTCCAATCTTTACTCTCAGTACAAGATCTATAAATTGAGGCAATAGGATACCGCTCACAGTAAATTGTCCAAATGTTCAAGAGTGATCCTAGTGTTAGATACCCTCCATTTCCCTTCTCGTTCTTGCCATAAAGTGTAGAGTACTAACTTTGATCATTTTAGATATTTAAGTCATAATTCTGCAACTAAGGTAACACAAGAGAAAAAAAAATAATTGTGCAATTAATGCTTTTTTTTTTTTTCCTTTTTTTCTTTGAGGCTGTCATTAGGATAATTTTGTACTGACTTCATTCTGTTAGTGGTTTTAAGTGTTAGTGTTCTGCTCTGTTTACCTATTACCTTCCAACTGTAACAGTTGAACACAGGAGACTTGGGGATTTTTTAGCTAAATTTTGTTTGTTTTCTTTTACCTAAAAACTGAGCTATCGAAGACCAGTTGGTACCTCCAAAACCTGGTAATGCTCTAAATCTCCACTAAGAAATGGTTGTTGTTCCTTCATTAAGGTATGGCATGAACCAAATTCATCCACATGGGAAATAGCCAAATTTAAGACTGAGATGTATCTGATAAAAGTAACTGGAAAAACTGCTGTAGCAAAAGAATGGAATTGGGTCTATGATGTAAAAAAAAATATTTTTTTAAATCATCTTATTAATCATAGTCATAAAAGCAGAAAATAAGAGCTAATTTTACTAAGTAAAATATCCCTGCTAAGTGGTATTTTGACATCTGAAAATAATTCAGTTTCAATCTTGGTGCTCCACTGACATGAACAAGGAAATTCATAATCCACTGAGCTGTTTCAAGCTGTCTTGTCACAGACAATCACAGACCACTCAAGCCCAGTTAGCAGATTACCAGCTAGCAGAGCACCAAGAACACAGGCCTGGGAAGAGTTCTGGAACCAAGCTTGGTTCTTTGCTAGGACAGCAATTTGTTCCATGTACTTTTCATGAGCTGCTTTTTAGGGTAATGTAACAGCACAATATATCCACAAATTGTTTATGAAGCAATACCACATGCAATTCAAACATGGTTATCTGAGATAACGGTATAGGCGAGGTTGTCCTAATTTGTTACATATGAAGTTGTATTAAACATTGCCATCCGATTAAATATTTCACCATTGCATTTCAATATCATTTGGTACTCACTGAAAAAAATGCATCTCACAATCAAAACCCATTATCCTAGTTCCTAATTATGGATATATATAATATAGGAGATTTACCACAGGCAAAGGGCAGTCCAAGGGCACCGGAGGCAAGGGCTGCTGGCTCTCAGTGGTTATTCCAGTACCCTAAAAGTACTTCTTGCCCTACATCTCCCCTGTGAAAAGGGACAATAATTAGATATCTCCAAAGGCTCCATTACAGCTTAGTGACAAAAAAAGGTTTTGTGTATCTTGTCTGAAAGGAAAGGATCTCCCAGGATTCCCATTACTATCTGTGATATATCACTAGGTCATGAATTCAGTGAAGGCAGCACCAAAAAGCCAAGTTAAACTCATGTCTGACCTTATGTTTATTCAGAAGCAAGCATTTGAAAATGAACAAATATTGCAGAGTGGAGGGAATGCTATTCACTTACCATGCAGTTAATCTGTTCCTTAAAATAGTTGGTTTGTATTCTAGGGCAAAACTGGATCTCTCATTCTCCAGATTGCATCTGCTGCCTAATAGAAGATATTACACAAGGAAACTTTTCATGCCGTGAGAAATAGAGCTGATAATGTTTACTCTTGCGTAGATGAAACACTTCGCAATTTTAACAAACATCCAGAGATTTGTTTACCTGCCTAGCCCACATGCCTCTCATTCCTCCTGGCCAGGGAGACGGTGGCTCTTTAAAAAAGTTACAATTCCTGTGTTATCCCTTCCCTTCTTGACAGAGCTAAAGTTTGGAATTAAATTGCTTCCCACATCTTTGGTCAGCTGTATCTTTGGTAAAATGCATTTTAAACGTAACAGCCCAGAATCCCAACTAATGGACCCAGCAGTCCATTAGTTGCACTCAGAGTAACTTTATGAAGGTGGTATTCCTATAGTGTGTATAAAATCGTAGAACTGGCAGCATTGTCAGCCTGAGTACAAGAAACTGTGTTCATGAGAGGGAGGGTAACTACCATTTTTTTACTTTTTACTCTCTTATGTTGTGTCCCATCTTTTCCACACTGTAATGCAGGTGTGGAAATCTTGCCACCTCAGAACTCCTCCTCCATGTTCAATCTCATAATGTCTAAATATTATACCTAAAAAATAATAATGAAAAATAATGTGACTTCTTCACAGTAATCCCAGCTAACAGAGCTGGAGTAAACAGTAGGTGTAGGGCAAGCAGATTACTATGAAGAGTCACAGCTACTAAAGCAAGAGGGCTTGCTTGCTCTCAAAAAGTTTCAAAGCATTATGTGGCTGCTCACGCTTAACTAATTAATTAATAACAGTTCTGTGGACACGATGTTTGATAGGAGGAAGAGATGAATCTCTGTTATTGAAGCTTATTACCTTTGTTGTGATTCTTCATTACTGTTTTACTTAATATTTTGCCTTTTAAATACAACTGGGTGTCCAAAAAAAATCCGAATTCAGTGCCTAGATCCTTTTAGAATGCTTGAAAGAATTGACATAAAAGATTTTAACACAGTGATTAAAAAAAAAAAAGGAGGGGGGTGAGGCAAATCCAGGAGAGTTTATAAATTCATGAACAGATGTGTTCCTTAATCATCTTGGTCTGCAAATACATATAAAGTAGGACCATTGCTCCAGAGAGGGTAATTGTATTTGTATTAACAATTCCCACATGGTAGATACTTAAGTGAGATTGTGGCTATATTAATGTCAGCTGTACTAAAAGCATCACCAGGTGAAGCAGCAAGTTGTTCCCTGAGCAGCGGGCTAAGGAAGCCCACTTCTGACAGTTTGTGTGTCATCATTCTCCCACTTCACAGTGTTTTCTCTCCTCAATTCCATATCTACAACTCTTCTGTGTGGCTGGTGACAGTGTGTGTGCACATGCCTGCAGATCTGGAACAACAATTTGGTTGATGGGCCAGCAGCATTATGTACTGTCTGGCTTATTGTGGCTGCAGTCTGGGTAAGGTTTGAATTGTAATTCAGTAACTGTGTTAATTTGGATCTTTTTTTTTTTTTCCCCAATGCAGGTGCTGATTATCACACGCTTTGCTCAAACTCATGTCTTTGAAACTGTCCATCAGGTTTGAATGAAGTGGTCAGCAAGTTCAGAAAAGGAAGATGGATTAACAGACCAAGGAAAAATGTAACCCTTATCTTCTGAAGTAGGAAAAAAAAAATCCTTTCACTACCACAGTTACAATAGTATAAAAACTCTTTAAAAGAGAGTGTCTCCTGATTTTGGATTCAGTTAGTCTAGTCTGGAGAAGTCATAAGTACTTACTAACATACAATTTAACATACTTATTAACCACTTCTGAATTTGAATGTCTGGGTCTCTGCATTCAATCTTGATTAACTGGCCCAACAATGAACGTTAACTACCCTGATTTACATTGCCCACAGAGCTATGGTCAACTTTATATCAGCAAACCTGAGGCTTCCTAAACATGTTCCAACAGGGTAGCACTCCAGTCATCTTCCATGCAGTGGAGATTAAGTCCTGAGAGCCTACATTAGGAGATTTATTTTGCAGTGAGCTGCAGTATGAAATAGGAAAAAGAATACAGGAGGAAAGTGAAATGGTGTGGTTCAAAGTATATTAACACTTTATTTTCCCCCCTCTGAAGGCTATGAAGATGTAGGTAATGCATAAATGCAACTAAACTTACATTTAGATTCTGAATATAGACTAGAAAATATTAACTAGGTTCTAAATTTGTATGTTCTTCCCAGCAATAAACTGAGCTGATAAGAGCAGGACAGCACAAAAGTCAAGACAATGTTCTTTACCTTCGTGGAGGTTATTAAGTGTGCATATGGAGATATATGTACAGGCATGTATCATGTATATATATATATATATAACCTCACAAATATACTTACCAGATTTTCCATAATTGTGATCATTTTGCAGTGACACTCCTGAAGACAGAAATTTTCTGGGCTGGGCAGAGTTGTGATTCCTGCATGGTGTTAAAAAAGCTTCCTTTATCAGCCTCGAGGGCAAGGCTGGGCTGCTGTTAGAAGTATGCCTATCAAGAATGATGCCTCAGCTCTGTTGGTGGTAAAGATTGTTCCTCTGGACTTCTCTTAAAAAAATAAATAAATGTCAAGCCAGAAAAGGAAGCCTGCTATTTTTCAGAATCAGAAGCTGTATTCATGCTAATCCATATGATCGTGCTAAAGCCAAGCAACGTGCTTTTTACATATGATGTAATCATTCAGCAGAGTTTATTTATAACCACCACTGGCTGGGAACACCTCCCCAGAAAAACATAATCAGGAGAGCTGTTCCTTGGTCACATTCCTCCTCTTCCTCCCTATTCTTTTCAGTCACTTGTGCTCTTTCTCCTACTTTTGCCATCTTCCCAGCCTTAAATACAGCAACATCCCTTGCTTTTTTATTTTTCATTTTAAACTAACGCTTTACACATCTTCTATTCTTTCAGTACGCTAGAGCCATACTGAGTGAAATCCCAGTCCTCCAAAATCAATACCAAAACTTCAATTGATTTCATATAATATATTCTTTTAAATTCAGTACAAATGCTCCACATGAGTAATCTATTTTAAATATGGATATACTGTACAGGACTGTCTGTCTCTCAGCTTGATACGTAAAACCATGAGTTTAAGAAATATGCTGGTGTGGGTTGGTAGCATTATATGTAATAAATGAAAATCTGTTGGTTATACTGAGCATTTAAAGTGTAAAAGGAGAGAATTCATCAATGTAAATATCTATCTGTGGATCAATTGGTATCAATCTTGTTTAACAGTCTATTTCCTCAGGACACACTTTTGAAACAAAGAGCATTTCAATCTGCTGGTTAAACAGACAAATATATAGAAGCTTTTTTGGGCAACATGGGGGTGGAGTAATCACCAAATAAAAATGGTCAATGATTTAAAATACTTGTTAATCTCTTCTATTTTATATTAGTAAATACAAAGTTATCCTGATGTAATGCATCCACTAAAGTGCATAGAGTGGGGGTTTGTCAAACCATTATTTGCTTACAGGGGAAAGGGCAAGGAAAGTGGCCTGAAAAACAAAATCTGTCCCCTGACCTCCATGTTCAATAATTGTCCAAGGAGGAGGGTGATACCTTCTGCTTTGCAAGACTTTTTCTAAGGTTTGTATTATCCTTAGCTAAATAAAACCCCTTATGAGACACTATAAAAACAAAAGCAAACCTCAAGAGGATATATAACTAATTAGATCATGATGCGCTGTTTACCTTGGTCTACGATGTTAAGAGCTTCTCATGCCTGTCCCATGCAAAATAGAGCTCCCCCCCCCCCGCCCCCAAGCAACAGCCACCAAACAAACAAAAAAAGGATACAAAACCCTGACCAGTACAATGGACGCTTAGGATGAATATCAACAGGCACAAACTTTAGAGTAGAACAAATGTACGAAGCCCAGGTTTTTGCAAGGTAAAAATGCCGGTAGCATAACTAGTAAAATGAGTCTGTGGTGTTGTGCAACCTTGTGTGGCAATCACATGGCCTCCATTAGGTATCATTGTTTCCTCTCTCTGCCTTCCTGCTCTCTAGTAGATTTGGGGTTGCCAGTCTTCATCACTCTTCTGAAACACCTCATATCTCGGGGGTTTATCTTCACAGCAGCTTTACTGCTAATGAAACATCATCCTTAGATCAGGGAAACTGAGGCACAGATCCTGGTAAATTGCTAATGAATGCAATGGCAAGTGAATATTAAGTCCAACTTCGTCTGAACCTTGATCTTCTGAACCCTTACCTAGTGCCCTGCTCCTCCAAATACAAAATCATCTATTCACCAAATCAATCTCTCTCTTCAATGCCTTATAGCAACTGATTTTTCATAGATACACCTGGGAGAGAGGGGTGAGGGTGTTCTACATAAAAACAAAAAGCACTCTTGTCTCCTACAATGGTTTTGCTATGCACGTCTCTGTATATTGAAGGATCCACACATTTTTGCTTATGCAAGGTCCAGCTGCCTTCGGTGTGGATCAGAGAGGTCTGCTCTGTAACACTCGGTGGCTTGTGAGCCTTAGCTGAGCTGGGTCCTGCAGTCGCATCCACCACATGGGCTCTGCCTCCAATGTGCCACCAAACGCCAGGGGCCACCCAGCCGGGGCTTGTGGGGGAGGATTCAAATGTGGCACATTTTCACATGGAACCCAGCAGCAAAAGCGGGGAGTAAAAGTGAAAATGATTCCACTGTGTCGTTACATAGTCAACTTACTATGGGAAAACACTTTCAAAGTGTTGTATTTTCACTTGGTTCAAGTTTTTCACACGAGCCATTTGCAAGACTAACGCTTTTATTTGCTGTTAAAAACTACTAGTGCCTCATTTTTGTGGGCTTCACAGAAAGTGAGACTTAAAAGAAGTTTTTAAACAAATGAACCAACGCTAAGCATAATTACGCGCCGTCTGGATCCTCTTTCAAAGCCCCTTAACTTGCCCACACCATCAGGAGACCCCGGGCTCGTCCGTTCGGACAATCAGTGCTCTTTCCTTTTCCACCTTATCTAACGACAAAAGGAAGAATTAGCATTATCCTGGGCTTCTGCTTACTTTACAGGGAGAGAAAAAAAAAAAGAAAAAAAAGTTAAGCACAATATAAAAAGCGCAGGTGAGATAACAAAGGTATTGTCCGTCGCCAGCTTGGAAAGTCGAGCTGCTGCCTTATTTGTTTACTCTCAAGGCTAGATCCTGCCCCCACGGCTGCCCAGGGGGGTGCCCGAGGGCGGCCCCGGTCCCGCTGGGGCGCACGCCTTTGTCGGTCGCCCGCTCGGCC
>JANHGL010006908.1:0-10178 GCA_024611195.1 Ceyx melanurus
GCTCTATGGCTGGAGCCTTCTTCATCGAGCTGCCTCGGGGCTTGTTGGGCCCGTTCCCTGCAGCGAGGTCTTGGGAGCGTGAGCTGCAGCACTTGCCCCGGCCTGAGCCAGTCACCCCGCTGTGGGGAAAGATGGGAGTTCTCTGCCAGCGCAGGGGTAAACAGTCGCTGTGGTCTTCAGAGAAAGCTCATGTTGTCTCGCTGGGAGAAGAGGCTCACAAGATGGGAACTAACGTTTTCATGTTTGTGTGTGCTTCAGGGATGCAGGCCTAATGCTGCATTGCCAGGCACACTGATATGTCGACTCACAGAATTAAAAGACTTAAGGTTGAGCCAGGCCGTTAACCCAACGCTACCAAGTCCACCAGACACGTAGCAGTTTGGTTCCAGATAACACATGCCTTTAGATCGTCAGGTCGAACCTCAGGAACGGTTTAGGCACCGAATAAGGCCACAGTACTTGGCTTGGCATGTTCCTTTGTAGGGACTGAGAGGGGGAGGGGTAACTGATAGTGCTCATCCTCCCAACATTTCCGTGATTTCTGTGGCTGTTGCCACACAGTAGCTCTCTTGATTGCGGTCACCCTAAAAATCAGAGAGAGGTACGATTATTTTGTCTTGCCCTTGACTGCAAGTTGATACCATATTCTGTGCTTGTTTTTATTACTCGTTGAGGGCAGAAATTTGTTTCAGATCTGACTCTCCTCTATTTGAAGTCTTGACAGAAAATTCACAGCCCCTAGACAAGGATTTCAAGCAGAGGAATAGAATAAAAACCTTCTCGTAACCTGGCAACATCTCACCTTTTACCGTGTTAGGCAGACTGCGAAGCATAGGCCCCTCGCGCACTGCAGACACACGGTGCTGCGGGTAAGATCGGTGCTGCAGGCCAGCGCTGCTGCTCTGCCATGACGGGGGAGCCAGCACTGCTGCTCTGCCATGACTGGGGGCGGGGGGGGAGCCAGCGCTGCTGCTCACAGCATGGCTGCCGTGCTGCCGGCCCCCAGCGCTCTGCTGGCCTGGCTCTGGATGTCTGTCCAGGGCCACGATCTGCTGCTTTGTGCCCCCCTCTCCTGGGTGGGCTCCGTGTTCCCAGCAGCTCCTTAGGATGACACACGTTGTTGTGCAGGGCTTTGTGTGATAAGCAGCGAGCTTATGTTTAGTGGCAGCTGCGGTGTTAATAATTTGTGTCTGTCAGTCACCTGGGGTCTCTAATGGATCTGTCACGGTGATACCGAAGCATCCCGAGGGCGGTCACCCTGAGAGGCTGTGGGAGGCTGAGAGCAGGGAAGCAAGTCAGAGTCTATGGCCGCCATGCTGCCCCCCGCCCCCTTCTGCTGCTCTCGCACTCTTTCTTTCCCCTTGCTCTCACACTGTCCCTCCCTGTTCCCAGCTTTATGCCTCCTGCCGTTTTCTCTCGTGTCCAAAGGGGTTAGTTCTCAGCCTCCAAGGCTGGAAATGTTGCCAGCGAATGTTTCTGTGCTGCCTGCCAGGTCCCCAGGGAAAAGGCCTGGAAATGCAGTGCAGGAGGAGCAGTGGGAGCAAGGGAAAACCATTGTTTCTCACTGCTAGCCTGCTGCATTTTCTAATGGGAAAACACTCTGAGAGGCACTGAGTTTATGTCGCAGCTGAAGTTGCCCCCTCCCCCTTCCCCCTTGCCCCAGAATTTACCATCCCTTGGTGCAGAGGAGAGGCTGCAGAACTGCTACGAAAAAGCTGAGACATGTTTTCAATTTCCCTCCTGCTTATCTCTGCTGTTTGGACAGAGAGGTTTAAAAAGCTGGATTTTCTGTCCCTGCAGAGTAAACACACAGAACCCAGCAGCACAAACTATTTCTGGCTTATCAGTGGAGGAATGCAGCAGCTGAGGCTTAGTGCGAGTGGGCCGTCAGGAAGGCCCTGAAGGGGCCCCCTCCCCACTCCGTGCTATTAGAAGTGTGAGAGCCCAGCAGGACTCAGAGGGGAGAGTTGGAGAAAAAGGCAGAAAAGGGAAAGAAAGAGGAAGAGAGAGAGTGAGAGAGGCTGAGCAGACCCCGATGGCTACAGATGAAGTTACAGGAGGGGCTCGCAAAGCTACGAAAAGCAAACTTTTTGAGTTTCTGGTCCATGGGGTGGTGAGTCGGGAAAGTTAGTGAGCTGGCTGGCTCTGAATAGAGGGATGAGTGGAAACTGGAGGCTCTGTGCTGGGCTGGATCGGCTCCTGCAGTGTGCTCCTGGGGTGCTGGTAACTGCCTTGCCAGGAGAGCACCGGGCTCTGTAAAGCCCCCAGAATATGCACGGATCCATTGATAATATAGGCTTGTGTCTGGGGGGATGTGTGCTCTGATTTTTGCTTTGATTCTCCATGAATGGTGAATAGCATGTTTTTGAGCCTGATCGTGGTGCAGAATCTGCACTGGATCTGACCCAAATGGGCTTGTAGGACACTTTGTTCTGTAATCAAACTTGTGTTTTGAAAAACAATTCTGATGAAAGCCTGATGAAGCCTTGTGGTACTACTGCCTCTGGTTCTTGTCTTCAGTCTTGGCTCTTGTGTATCCTCTGGCTACTTAACAGGTGACTTTCAGGGGCTTGAAGAGATTAGCTCTGCGGATCTCTGACAGTCTATGGGAACTCACCCACGGGAGAATTGCAGGGTGCCATGCTTAATTAAAGCAATCCTTCAGGTCTTTAATTTTTTTTTCCATCTTTTGTTTAAGAATCAGGACTCCGATCTCCATTTAAGGGGAAATGCTAACCCTGTTTTGCTGCCATTGGAAACGATGCTCTTTAAATGACTCTCTAGTGATTGAGAGCAGTCACCATTTATAACATTAGATTTCTTGTATTGATATACACATTTAACAAAAATAAGACTGTTAAAGAGCCCCAAGGAATGCAGATATTGCTTGGATAATAACAGTACTGAGTGTTTTCTCTCTTGAGGATTCTGGCACCTCCTGTGACACCTTTATGAAGACATCAGCTGGGGGCTCTTGTGCAAAGATGATAGAAATCTGAGGCGCCCACAGCAGACTCCTTAGGTTGTGTCCATAATTGAGGCTTGCTCCGGGCGTGTAGGATGGTGGTGGAACTTGCGAGGCTAAGGACTTTGAGGTGGCATCTTGTGTTTTTGAGAATGGAGAAGAGGTGATGTGGTGTCACGGGGCAGGAACAGTCAGTTGTGAGATTGGCAGTTGTACAGGAATGGCAGGAGAGCAGGTGTGCAGCAGTGGTTTTGTTGTGGAGGTGTGGCTCCATGAAGGTAGTCTGGGTCAGGATGGCTTTAGCTGGGCAGAACCATAGGCATGTTGGGAGGGGTGGGCATATGGGATGCCTTTGCCTTTTCCAAGGTTTCTTTTGGCGTTTGCACAGCAGTGGTCTTCATTTAGTATCAAGAAGAGTGGCAAAAATCATTATATCAATGTGCTTCTTCCAGATCTAGGTGGACTTCATGTGAAAGCAGCATGCTAGCCTCATCAGCATGGGGATTTTGAATTTATACCAGAATGGATATAGCAGAACTCATTTCCATGACTCACCAGAATGCTAGAAAAGTCTCCTTTTTTTTGCCCTGGGAGTTTGTCACTAGTGGCATCTTACTTGAATATCTGTGTTTTCCTGGGATATCTGCATTTGTCTGTCATCCTCCTGCTGCTTGTCAGTGGGGCTGGGGCTTCTTGTATGTGATTCTGTTGCCTGAACACCTCATGTTGGACCTTCTTTCCTCTGTGATGATCTCCTTCAGTTCTGCTTTTGCTTCCTTGTCTGTTCTTTCCTTTAGTTTCTTCCTCAAGTTCATTTTTATCAAAGCACAGGTTGGGATAGTCAAGCTATCTTCTGCTACTTAAAAAATATTTTTACAATTATAATTTTATCTTTTCAGGTTCTTTATCCTACTAAATAAAAGAAGCTGCCCTCACAGCCATTACCTTGAATTTATGTATTGCTGGCTATTGAGTTTTAATACCATCTACAGTGTGTCGGCATCTGAATGAATTCCTTGAAAAATCAAGTCACGTAGCAAAATTTACTGGAATTTCTGCTTTAATTCAGGGAAAAATATTTTCAAATTACTTTGTTTATATTTTGTCTATGAGAATGTTACTTGATTTGGTTATTACAGGCTTTTTTTTTTTCCCCCCACCCAAAAATGAGGAGTGGTAAATAGAGGTAGAATGTTGTGAGAAAGTTTTTTTGCTCTGTGAACACTGAAATGACAATTCTGTAGTATTTCTTAAAGGCAAATAGCTTTTGGATTCACTTGATCTTTCTGGAAACATATGTTCCTTTCCTAAGGTCACTTTGCCCTTTGCTCTTGAGCACCTGATCCTGCTTTTGTTCTTTTCCATATTGCCTGCTTAGAAGATGTCTTCTTCCTTGTTTGTCCCAGGCAAATAGGGTACCTCTGAAAGGTGAAATCTCGTAATGGTTACAAATCTCAGGTGGAAAACTTAGTTCTGGTCGGGCTTGGGTTCTGGATAGTTTGTAACACCCCTGGTTAGCAGTTCCTCTATTAGAAAGGTTACATTTATTTCAGTTATTTGTTTTAACAATTCTTTTACTCCTGTTTCATCAGGGTCTTGCACCTTGTTTTTGTGGGAAGAATTCTTTTTATTTTCCCCCAAAGGCTTAATCCTTTGCTTTGTCCTTTTTTTTTTTTTGTTCGTGTGGGGTATTTTTTGCTTGTTTTTTTGTTTCTCTCTGCCCCTTATAGAACTTCTGTGGATAAATATGGCTTTCATGACCACATTTTTGTTGATTTGTGTCTTTATTGCTGCGTTTTCTACTGTCCAGTAGGACATTTTAGGCTGTCTTTATGACATCTACCTCTGGGTGTCCAGCGGTTGCCTTAAATTTTGGTGACCCAAACCAAGTTATTAACCTTTCTGCAGGCCATTCATTTTCTTAGTTTCTTCTATCCTCTAGACCCTGTCATAGGCCTCCCTGCTGGCTGGGTCCCTTTAATAAATGCTACCTTTTCTACCTATTTTTCCTATTTTTATTTTTTTTCCTTACTCAAACAGGTATCTTCCCATACAGCCTTGAGAAGGTACGTGGTGCAGATCTTGTCAAAACTCTTGTCCAGACATCTGTCCTCTTGTGACTCAGTTACAGAATTCTTCTCTTCAGTGGCTTGTGCTGTCGACCTTGCCTGTGTCATCTTCACATGAGAAGCTGCTGAGAGGTTCGTTTTCTTGTCCTGTTGTTCTGACCTTTTTAATCTGCTTCTCTGTCCTTTTTCTGTTTCCACTTTACCTGCCTTCCCAAACCAGCCTTCTTGCCTTTTATATGCAAGATACACCTATAAAGGTCTGTGTCCCTTTTTGGACTATCACGTCATATCTGTATTTGCAATATACTTGCTGTCAGTTCAAATAGCCCTCTTTTTCTCACAGTGATCTTATTCTTTGTCATCTGTGCCATGCTTAGGAAGCTCTTCCTGTTAAGTCCTTATCCATATTTATTTTCTGCTAATATGTGCTTTTTCATAGTTCCTGCTAATCTCTACAGTTTAATATTAGCTCCACGTCAAGACTGTTAATTTTTACAATCCATGTATGACTGATGTGACTCCTTTGCTTATCCTCAGTCTTTTTGTCTGGTTGTCTACCTCTCAAATCCGATCATAGAATTTTATGGTAAGTGAAAGAAACTGTGTTCTGTGAAATGGCATTTAGTAGAGTGAAAGAAGAATCTCAAAGCATGCCATTATGTAAACAAATATTTAATATAGTGATGAATAACTGGCTGCCAATGTTAGAACAGCAAAAAGACAGGTCTGGTGCCCCAAGGATGTGTATGGAGTGTCTAATAGATTTATCAGTGATTTGGAAAAGGGGACCAACAATGAATTTCAAGTTTTGCATCTCCTCATACATTGTTGGGTTTTAAATGAACTGGAACCATTCAGGAGGAAGGCTTGGGTGTCACTGTGAGCTGCCTTGTGTGTAGCAGCAGCCACTGCTGCTAAGAAAGCAAGTGAACCGTTAGCCTGATTATGAAACGGGGCAAAGAATAATACAGAGCAATTGTAAATCTGTGGCATATGCTTACAATAATATTTTTCTGATTTTTATTCATCTGCATGATGAACAAGCAAAAAGAGTGGTAACTGAGGGCAGTAGTAGTGGGAGGCCTGTGATATTGACTTAATCTGTAAGACAATGTGATTTAAAATAAAAATTATTTGTAATATCTAAGGATGGAGACTGATTAGGAAAGTTATGAAAATCTCTGTCACTGGAGGCTCTTTAGGCACTGGTTAAATTTCAGATATGGTGGAGATAGTGATGATACTTCTTTGAGATAAGAAAAGACAGGATGACCTCAAGGACTCGTAATTCAGTATATTATAAAAATGATATTTATTTTATTCAAATGGGAAGAACTAAAGTTATTTTCACCAAACTGAATGGTGATCTGTTTTAAGGGGATACAAGTGACTGTTTCTTCCAGCCTGTTGTCGGTGTGTAGAGATCACTACTAGAAGTAGTGAGGCAAGAAGAATATTAGGTCTGAAAAAAGTAGCACTTTGCTAATTAAATATATTCTGCTAATTTTTATATTTTCATGGGTATAAATACTTCTCAGAGCACAAATCAGATAACACTAAAAAGGCTAGAAAAGATCCTCAAGAACTGTTGGTTTTGAGCATCTTGTTCCACTTCCGTAGCACAGGGCTGTTTGCTCTAGGATGTTGTCAGGGAGCAGGTCCTGGATTGGAATCACTGGTTTGCTGCAGATATATTCCCCATTTTGTTAAATGAGGAGATGTTTGGGGTGAGTGTAGGGCATCTGGGGAAAACGAAGGACCTTTACTGTAGTGAAGGAATTTGATTGGGAAGGTGCTTGCAGAAGACTAGTAGAGAGAAAACATTGTGCATCTTTCAACTGTGTAAGGACGCTGCCAGCAGGAACTGCAGGTTTGTCCTTTCCTAGCCCTGGACTAATTGCAGGCTAACAGAGAAGTTCACACACAATTAAGAAAAGAAAGGGCTTTACTAAAGAAAGATCAATGTTATTTTTATACAGTGTGGGCTTGTTAAACAAATTTGAGTTGCTCATTGAGGAGACTTGGATTTGCTGATGAATACAGGTGCACAGATGTGATTGATCTGTGAGATGCTTGAATTGTTCTGATCTGTTAAAACGGACGTCTTGCAGGAATATGAAATACACAGTCACACATGATCATTCAGTGCAGTGTCCCCAGCTGGGAGCAGCGGAAAACTGCAAGAACAAGGCAAAATCCTCATGGTGCTTCATCCAGATACTCTCCACTTTGCAGCTCTGGAGCTTTCTGACCCAAAGCTGCCCTGTTTGTACAGTGCTCCTATATGTATTTATTTATGTAGGTTAGTCCACTCATGTCTTCCTGAACCTATATAAACTTTTAGCATCCAGTGTCTCGTGTCAGGAATTTTTTGCAGCTTATCTTACATAAAAAAATTACCCGATCCAACCGCTAGAAGCTGTCTAATTCACGTAACTGAAGAGATGGTGAGCTCTTGCGTGGAGGGACACGATCTAGTCATGATGTTGCCTCTCCCCTCCCCAAACCATGCTTTGTAAATTTACAGAGTCAAGAGGTACATTCTGGTAGTTCTTCAAACCCATCTCATGCGTTGTACCACAGCAGTGGACGGGATCAGATCTATTCAGACAAACAAGCTGATGGAACTCAAAGATGGTGTCTAGGCTTTGTTAGCTTCAATTCCAAAGACTTTATGTATTTCTTTCTTTCTTTAATTTTGTCTTGGTTGCATCCAAGTGCTTTGTTTAAGATTTGGTGTCTTGATAATTCTGAGCTGTGAATGGACATGCATGAACATTAAAAACTGATGGAGCCTGGAACTTTTAAACCTTGATGCCAGACAGCATCTGGCATCTCAAACATCATGTTTATGTCTTGTAGAAATCAGTAGGTACTGTAATGTCTCAACACCATATGTTGTCTAGCCAAGGTAGCTTCTGTTTTTAGTTTAAAAAATACACTATTTGTATACTTGGTAGTTGTTGTTTTAAAAATCTGTCAGTGCCTCTGTTAGGAGGAAGCCTGTGTCTGTCACTGCATGCCACCAGAGTCCTCTGGAGTTGAGATGGGCAGAGTCTGTGTCTGTCAGAATGGGAAACCGATGCAGGTGCTGCTGGATGCTGTATCTATATCTCATTGCAGTGACTTCCTGCTCTCTGGGCAGTCTCTTTATAAGGCTCTTGTAGGTGTTTTTGCTTTTCTTGATGCTTCCTTTTATCAGTTCTCGAGGTTATTTTCCTTTATTTGTTATTTGTCCTTTTTTTTCTGCTTCAGTATTTTGACTACTATGATGTTGATGTCCCTTAAGAAAAGACCCTGCAGTAGAATACATAGAAAAATATCACTCAAATGTCTCATTTCTGCCATCAGCTGGGAGAAGGTCACTTGAAAAGTGACAAAGAGGACGAGGAAAGAGGCAGTCCTCCAAAGAGACAGGAGGTTCAGGCAGGGAAGAAAGTAGGGAAGCCAAATGAGTGGCTCAGGAAACTGTGGTGAAAAGGAGAGGTGGTGGCTGGGCAGCAGTTGTTGGGGCCTGGTAACTCAGACAGCATGCTCAGCTTTGGAAGGACTAGCTCGGCCAGCGATGGACCGTGGGCAGGGCCGCAGACAGAACGCTTAGGGAACTGTATGTGTGCATGAAATGTTGGTTGTGTGCCTTTCTCTGCCGTGCTGCTTGGCCTGGCCTAGCTGCTCTGCAGGCAGCTCTGCTCTGCTTGTACTCCCTCTGCTTGTTCTTGAGCTGTGGGAGTGGTCCTTCACCTGGGGACATACTGTGGTCTTCCTCATTTCCTGCAGCCCACTGTGATTTTGTCCTCTGTCCAGTTAAGTGTAGGGCAGAGGCATGCATGGAGGTGGAATCCATGGTGTAAGAAACAGGTCTGTGGGTAGGAACAGAGTTGGGTCAGGTAGAGGCGTCTGAGGAAGAGGAGAGAGAAAATCCTGACCCTTAAAAGGATGCACCTCTAAGATCTCTTTCAAAAGATGTCATAGTATTGCAACAGTCGCTCCTTAGTGGCTAGAGTTCTTAATGCCAGTGTTGTGAAAAATTCAATGTATTGTCTGTTGCTGTCTTGTCTTGCACAGGTATTGGAGAGCAAAATGAGCTTTTGATAAGGTAGGTGCTACTTCTGTGTTCTCCTTTTATAAAAGTTGAGATAGAGCATTTCTGTATCCTGGGAGTCTGGTGGGCTTACAGCAGAGAGAAGTGGTTGTTTAGTGAGTAATATTTTATTGTGGGTGATAATGAAGATGAGACATGAGAAGGGAGGGGAAGGAATGAGGTGGAGCAGGGGGTGAGACTGAATATGATTTTGCCAGAACCATCTCATTTTTCTCAATTTTGTCCTTTCTCTAAGTTTCCCTAATTTGATACTTAACAAAGGGAACTGAAGAAAGTTCTAAGATGTCAGACTTAGATTTAGGATAGATGAGGCTTGCTGACCTTGTTCTCCAGGCCTTAGGGTGTCCTTTACAGAAGCAGGAAAGTGCAGTCTGATCCGTGCAGTCAGTCTCCAGGAGGGGTGAATGGGAGGTGGCTGTGCTCAGGCTCTTGTCTCTTCTGAATGACTGTCAAATGTCCCCAGCTGACTGACAGGCAACAGCAGGCCCAGTGGCCTGCTCTTTGCTGGAAGAAGGCCACAATGTGTAGATTGACAGACAGATCTTAAATACAGGCTCAAGCGAGGAGCATTTTCTGGGCCATTGGTTTCTGCTGGCTCTGCCTGTGGGGGCGAGTACGTGGGAATGGAGAGAGCTGCTCTGTTCTGGCAGTTCTTGTAGTTCTGTTTTTATGGGAGGCGTTTCCAGCTCTGCACAGAGCCTCCGATCTGCCTGTTTGCTGCCTCTTGCTGCTCCTGTGCTCAGTGGCTGTACCCACAGTTGATTTCTACGGGAATACTTGTTGAAGTCACCTGCTTGGCTTCCTGTGCCAGTCTCTCTCCTTCCTCAGTCATCCTGCTCTGTCCATACTAATTATATCCACTGGCTCTTCGCTGATTATTCATTCCCCTTCCTTCTTTCTCCATTTTCCTTCATGCACAGAGGCTCAAGAAATATCTGAGACTTGGGATGGTCAGGGAGGATACGGAGCCGGGGTTGTAGGGACTACAGTGGATTTGGGTGGTTAATTTGGAGCTGCAGGTCCAAATTCTTTTTAGAATTAT